>JAYJME010001441.1:0-16436 GCA_036873775.1 Costaria costata
GGGGATGGGGGGAGGGGGGGGGCGCTGTCCACTATTTCCAAACCGGAAAGCCGATGGATTGGGCTCCAAGCAGGCCTTACACGTGCGAGGAGAAGACGGTGGCGGCTGTTACTTATGACCAGAGTAAGTACACAAAAACCCACGATAGCACACAAAAACCTACATATGCACCCCCCAATTATGCTTACCATATTTGGTTTTGATTGCTACTACAGCAGTACCTCGTACCTCTATCCAGAAATATAAATACATTTCTGGTATTAAAAATAACATAAAACCTTCCTTACACTTATGGACATAGTGCTAGCTCCCGCAAATAAGGATGCAACGCGTACCACCGTTCACATGCTCTACGCACGCAACACAACGCTTCCAAAAAACAGACCGGTAACTAAAATGCCAACGTATGCGCGGACACGCATTTGCTCAACGAACCAGTACGTACATATATTATATATATATATATATATATATATGGCAAACGAGTTTATGCGAGTCAAGCGAGCAAGACAAGCAAGCAGGCAAGCTTAAAACCCATCGGACAGCTTACAGGACGTAGATAATCTACATCCTGAGCTGCCGTCATCAGACGTTGCACGGGATCTGTGTAGCGCAGATTCAACCCAGGAAACTGGTGCTAGGCCATGCAAATTACAATACAGTTCCCACTCGCCAACCCGTCAACATGAGCTAGAACATACAGATCGGGAATATATCTGCCCTGAAACATCTAGACCATAATCTACTGGGGATCATCAGGTGGGCATCGGTGACCTGTCCATCTAGACCATAATCTACTGGAGATCATCAGGTTGGCATCGGTGACCTGTCCCCTGTGTGCGATCTTACAAGCAGGGAAGGGAGTTGGGACACTCGACAAGAAAGCAAGCGAGTACGGCCACCTCATAAAAAGCAAGCAAAGCAAATCCAACAACAAAAAACACGATGATAAACCGACACGGCCCCGTGCAAATGTTTTCCTAATTTTAACCAGGCACCTGGTACCTTTTCCAACACGGCTTACACACACCTCCCTCGTCGACGTGGAGAGCGCATCATCGTCCCGGCCACCCGAGCCGCTCGAGGTCGACTCCGGAGCGGGGGGGAGCAGGGAGTCGCGGTCCCCCGCCCCAGACCTGGACCCTACCGAGGAGGTTGAACATCTCCGACCGCCGCCGTTGGGGGAGAGGCCTTCCGTAAGGTAGTCCAGTGCGCCGGTCTCTGCAAAAACGGTACGTAAACAGCAAACAGAAACAAATACGTAAGCAATCGGACACCAACAACAACAACAACAAAACAATGTTTAAAAAAAACGAACACACAAATGGGCAAATGGGCAAATGGGCAAATCAAATACGTGAACAAAACACAATACTTCAAAACACAAACACAAGCAAAAAAAAAACAAAAAAAAAACAGTATTATAGGTACAGACGACAGTGGGGAACAACAGCAGTACGTATTATATATATATACGTGCTGAGGTAGAGGCACCGCCTGGAGCTGGTTGTGCGAGAGATAAAATATGTCTATCAAACTCGTAGTACGAGGGTAACACGTCCACAACAAACAGACAAGAGAGCCCCAGGGTAGTGATAAACAGGTCCACGAATTAAGATCAGCTACGCAGCGCTCGACTATCGAGTTACATTGTGTACGAAAGTACTGCTGCAAGCCGACGAATTACAGACGTACACTGTAACATGATAGGAATCGCGTGGGATGGCGTATCAGGTACGCAATAAAAATAAAAAGTTATCTGCCGTCACTGGTACAGCAGTACGTTTCTATTAAATACCACTGGCTTATCTTCTAACAAAGGCGTAAGAGAGATGGACGAGCAGGCCGAAGCAGACCGCCCAAAAAAGCGAGAAACAGTCGGCGGTATACAGACAGGGATAGCAACGCGCTTCATCTCAGCCCCAGCGGAGGGAAGCACTGACGGAAACAAAACGAAACTTCACTTTTGGGGGGGGGAAGTACCCACTACATCTCGTACAAGGTGGAGGGGGCTCCGTCTTCGCACGGCACCCACGCTTTGGGGGTAAGCTGCTTGGAATTAGTGTGACAAAAAATGCAGAAGTAAAATGACCACTTTAGAGTTTGCCCTCACGTCACCGTCACGACTGTCTAATGACATGATAAAACACCAAGTCACGTAGACAACGGCACACGTCGATAGATAAACAGAGCCGTTGTGGAGAGACCGCTCCACCCGAAATCCCTGAAATCAAAACGCCACACCAGTCGACATGAAAACCATTGCAGTAACGGTCTACACATCTAAAACTGACAAACGCAGCTCCCAGCAGAATATTAATAGCACACAAACGCAGACACGGCTGAGGCAAATAAAAACAGGCCAACCGGTTGACAGACTGAATGGATATGTGTTCCAGGTTTTCGATATCAGGGTTTCGACAACCCGGCAGACGCTGAACTCGCAGCTTTTCGGGGAGGGGGGGGCATGGGGGCATCACGATACTATAGCTGCCGCCAGGAACTCGCGAAGAAGGATACTTGTAAACTGTCGTCAACTATTGTGCGTTGCTGGACGGAATACTACTGTACATCGGACGCTTCGCTTCAGGTAACTCCACAGGGCCCCCTATTTTTGAGCGCTGACAAAAAAAAATAGAATATCGATTACGCTCGGAATAAGAACAACGCGTCAACGTGCTCCCTCGAGAAAAGCGGTCCAACGAGGGACAAGGAGGCATATCACCTGGCGGGATTCTCAGCGTGTGCCGTGAGGCCCGTCGTAGTCGTGGCCGATACACTAAAAATATGTTTACGTATATATACACTCTGGACACTTCCTATGCCAATAGGACACTGCTGTGTCTACAATTGATTTGCGAGGCACCCTATCAATAGGCGAGTCATGTCGGTCCACTGCTGTTGCTGTGAGTGTTGCCCGTGTCATGGGGGACAAGAAATAACGAGTTCCGCAAATGGACAGAAATCAAGCCTCGGGTTAGATGACGAGCCCAGGTTGTCCCATGACGTCCCATGGCCCGGTCCAACGATTTCTGACAACGCATGACGGACTTGGGTCGGACTCGGTCATCCGGCGGCAATCGTCGTAGATGTGCATCAGTAGGCTGCAACCTGGAGGGCGCGGCTGAATCTGGTGTGAGGGTGGAGAGCTCTGCCCCTTCCTCGTTTTGGCTCCTTGTGATGCTGACCCAACGTTTTCGTTCAAATTTCGGTAACTTATGTTTGAGTCCATCCAGCATACGGAGCCTACTCGCCCCGGCATGTAACCCCAGCCTAAGGATGTATGGTTGTGTTCGGGTTGGTGCCCGAGGCGAATCACGGAGAAGAATTATTGAGCGGTATATAGCCCAAGAACGTCGTTGCTTGGTGGATGATACTGGTCTGTGAAAAGTTGCCACGTTCGTGTAGCCACCGCACGGATCGAACTAAACCCCGCTCCAAACGGACGCTGCTGAAGGCCGACATTGCCATCTAATAACCCAACACCAAGCACAAGAAAGCTAGCCGACGAGAAGATGCTGCTAAACTCGAAGGAAGAACGACTGGGCCACCTTTCCGTCATGCGTGGCGCACAACGCCGCGTGCTCATTTTTGAAGAATATCGCGCGTTTCGTGGGCTGCTGTACAACAGCATCAGGGCTGAACACATCATATCATATGATAATAACTCTCGTACAAGTATGTATGAGTATACCCTGGGACCGTTTCTAGCTTTCCTCAAGAAAGTTAACCCATTGGATAAATCCCAGCGAAGTTATCCCGTTCTAGGAAGCGCAACAAAAAAGAAGGCAAAGAACCTGCAATGTTAAATACGTATCGGCATTGCCCCCTTAACCCCTTTAGAGCCGGAAACGGTTTTTGGGGACAAAACTACTTGAAAATAGTGTAGGATACTTTTTGGGGTGGTAAAAGGGTTAATGAAAACTATTAATAGTCTTACACAATAGTAGATTGTCTATTGTCCAGGCTGTGGAATATCTTAATAACGAGCCGTTTACGATGCCCACTGCTGCTTGCTGTGCAAATGTCAATCTCCAAATGCTTCGGACGAGCCGCAGCAGTACCCGATACTGAGCGTGGGCTACACGCCGAAACTAAAAGCTATGAAGAATCGCGGAACCTGCTGCGCACAGGGAGGTTTCACTAAAACCGGATGAAAAAAATGTCACAAATCTGTAGCCGAGGAACCATAGGCCCACAAACGATGACAACCCTGCCGGCTAGATATATTACGGGGGACCATAGTAAATAGGACCAAATACTGTTGGCTAAAATAGGGAAAAATCTAGGTTTTGGTGCCTACAGTAGGCTCTGTTGTGTCTACAGTAGATCCTATTAACTATGGACCAAATATACTTAGCAAAAACAGGGAAACATGTAGGTTTTGGTGTCTACAGTAGGTCCGTTGTGTCTACAGTAGGTCCTATTAACTATGGTCCCCCGTATTAGCAACATTCACAAACTGTTGTCGACTCTTATGTCTAACTCGTGTTTTACTGGCATATAACCGTTGACACTCTGCTGTGTAGCCCACAGCCCGTGAAGTGGCACAGCAACGACACCAACGTCACATTCTCTTGTCCGTGGGACCACTGAACCGGAAAAACAAAACACGTGCAATATTAGCGCTCACTGAAACACGGGCCATTCCATTCGTCCCAAACTATGCTATAATAACAACCTTTGAGGGCAGTACAGGTAGGGATAGTACGCGCATCTATTTCAAGTGGTCGAACCTTGGAGGGGAGGCTTGAACCCTTACGGTGACATCAACCTTGAGCAACCTTGAGCATAGGCTATGATACATCGGTACCATGCACCTGGTACCAGGTAGGGCTTAGTGTATGTAGCGCTTGCCGCTAAGCACGGCTTCTTAGCCCGTTTAGAACCGCAGTCCCATTTTTTGGGACAATTTACTTGGAATTAGGTCAGAGCCAGATACAGGGTTTTGTACCAGTACAGCACTAAAAGGATTAATCCAAAAAACTATTATTAATAGTTAATAGCGTCTCCCAACAAGTGAGAAGTGAGGCTACCGTTCTTTGCCGGGTTATTCGTATGCCGTATTAGATATACCTGGTATCAGGTAACACGTAATACAACAAACACACCTCTCCGACGAATTCCCAACCCGATTTCCTCGACGAGGGGGGGAGCGCCAACGCCGAGCGATGATGAGTCTATCGAAAGGTCTCGACGAGACATTTTCCGAATCCTCCACCCTGCTGGTTTTGTGTGCCCTCCCCCCTCCGTATTTTGGAGAAAACCGGCCCAACAATTAGTCTCCGAGGCAGTCCGAGGGTGTGTGTTATCTTGCGTGATACACCGTACGCGGATCTATAGCCTACTACTTCTGATGTGCCCCTCTTGTATGCAGAGTACCGTATACGACCACGATTCCACCAAAGGCTTAGCTTAGGCTGGTCTGATTTGACTGGTTCAACCGCATCGCCAGCAGCCTCGTACGTATTATATATGATGTGATATGGATATGGTTATGGTTATGGCTCGGATGACGACTGCTGATGCCACTGCTGCGCTAATCGACGCAAAAAATACAAACCTACACGCATCGCCGTACGCTCGGGCTATATATTATATATTATGTATACTGCTGTATAGGAAACGAGGTGCCACACACGAGGTACAACATTGCTTGTATGTATCATACGTATTATACGTAGGACTCGATCTGTGCAGCGTCAAGGTGGACACTATTGATAAAAAAAACTGCAAAAATAACCCAGTCTAATTCCAAGTAGTGTGTCCCGGAAAACATCGTGGCAGGTCAGAAAGTGGATAATAAAATAACTACACTCGAATTCGTTCTCCACCCACCCTGCCTTTTCGGCGCCTACATTGTCAAGTTCGGTATGCTGCGGAAAAAACTGAAACGTCTTCACCCCTCCCCCCACCCCCCACTCCGAACCCAATAATCCGGAACAGGCGCCGATAGGTTACACTTGCGACGTCAAAGACAAGATTATTGGCTACTGGCTGATTGCGTCGGGAGCGAAACTGCCCCGCCCACCCACCCACCCACCCACAGACCTACCCAGCCACCCAGCCACCCACCCACCTTCGTCCAGAGCGCACCAGCTTAGCTTCTGCCGATACCTTTCATCCTGCGCATATAATATTTGACGCGAGAGGAGAGGGTCCACCGTGACCGAGGAAACCGACAGAAACAGCAGACAACAGACATCAGACAACAGATAACAGACAATAGACAACAGGCAATAGACAGCAGACAGCAGACAGCAGACAGCAGAGAGCAGACAGCAGACAACAGACGGCAGACAGCAGACGGCAGACAACAGACAGCAGACAACAGATAACGAACAACAAACAACAAGCAGACAGCGCCAGATCGATCGTAGCGTCAGCAAGCAAGTAAAGTGAACCGAAGTAATTTTAACCCCTTTCGAACTGCTGCCTGCACCCACGCTTTAGGGTACATACTATTTGAAATTAGTGCGGAACAAATGGGGTGAGTGAGCGCAAGCTTTTGCAGTCGCGGGATATACATGTTCGTATAATAGCGCGACCCGAGAAACCGGCGAGTGTCGAGAGGAGGTAACACAGCAGTAGCTAAATACCGGTAATCGTGACCCTAAAAATTGTCAGCCGCTCGTTGCGTTTATCTGGTCCTCGGCGCCGCGGCGGCATCAGTCATCAGCATGACCGATACGGGGCGAAAGCACACACCGACGCGGCGAACAGTAAATACACCGTGACATTCCACCGGTAGGTTGTAGTTGCAGCGGTACAGCAGCGGCACGCGGGACAGACTAGTTGGTGCGCAGGCATGAAAAAAGAATAGCCGCACTATTTTTTCGATTTTATATCGGTTCTTGGGGCACGGTTCGAGTTGAAATCTGCGGTAAACGCACCACCGAGAACGAGTAACTAAAAAAGCGAAATCTCTCGCAAGGCTCTCGGGATAAAAAAGCACCCCTTCAACCACTTATGCTTGTAATGAGGAGGGGTGCCGCTGCTGCTGGTTCTGCTGCTATCTTGTTGCTCGATATGTTCATATGATACATGATACCATCAAACGACGACAACGGTCAAAACGACATGCAATTAACCCCGTTGGAGCCGGAAACGGTTTTTGGGGACAAAGTACTTGGAAATAGTGTGGGATACTTTTTGGGGCGGTGAAAGGGTTAAGGGAACACAGAGTCCACGCCGGAATCCGGGCTGTGTGGCCTGCTACTATTAACACCGGTGGTACACAGCATCGGCCCTCTCATACATAAGAAACCTGAAATCCGGCTCTAGATTACATCCTAATTCTGGGGGGGCGAGAAGGTGGGTAGATTTATTATACTTTCCTATAGACGGCGAACGCCTAGGCTACATACTTACCTATTTGTTTTAAGCATTCTAGGCTATTCATAGCTCTCTTAAAGTCTGATTTCTTGTGAGAGGGCCGATACTGCTGCAGATGTTCAACAGCACGACGGACAAAAGATAAAAAGTGTACCTCACAAAACCGACCGAATCTTGCTCTGCCACCATACGGTATAGTACCGGGAACATACGGGGCGTGGATGATTAATCACCAAGATACAATCATGAAGTTCCACAAAAAAAAAACAGTACCGTAGCTGGAAGGCGTGTAGATGTCGCACTATTTTAGAAGAGAATACAGTCGTCGCGGAGGAGAAAAGGTTGAGGCTACCGGAGAAAATACGGTAGTGTGACCCTCGTGCGACCTCTGATCCCATCGACCGCAGCGTGATGAGACCTGTGGTGGCGACGACTCGTCAAAGCGACAAATGGGCGCAGACCACTCCGGAAGTAAACTATACTCGTAGGGCATACCAGGTACCAGGTATGTAACATTCGGACAGCACGCGATGGTAACCCTTTGATTACCCCAAAAAGTATCCCACACTATTTCCAAGTATTTTTGTCCCCAAAAACCGTTTCCGGCTCTAAAGGGGTTAACACCCCCACGCACAACCTCTCCGCGTCGATCAATATTGATCATGTCTATTTTGACAGTAAAAGGTATACCGGGATATTTTAACGCCATTTTGCGGTACAGGGGAAATCCATCACAAAAAGCACCGTACATTGGCCACAGCATCCTTGGACCGGGATATGACCACAAACGCCAGGGTACACCGGCTTCTGACTTCTCGGGGGTTTTGTTCACCGTTATCTGGCGTGGGGTTTCCATTTTATGATGTGCAAAACACCCCTGTTGATACGATACGGCCATCAACGCCAACTTTAGAACTAAACAGAATATACCCGGAACACCAAATCCCACCGAGCAGCTACCTGCACACAACAGAGCAATGCTTATGTATGGGGTCAAGACACACAATTGTATTGGGTCATCTGGAACATGTCGGACCCCTTTGGCCCGCTGCGTGCCCAACCCGAGAGGTTATAATTCGTTCTACCCTGTCGTTTGTGGTCATATATCCCTGTAACGGGGTGCGTTGTCCAATTAGCGCTGCCGATCTAAGGTGTTTCTTGCGGCGGATTTCCCCTGCACCGTCAAATGGCCCCAAAACACCCGGGATACCGCTTTCTGGCTAACTCCATATATTTTGGACTGTACCGGTGGTACGCATGTAAGAGAGAGCTCTACTGACTGCTGAGTGAACAGCAGTAATCGCTGTCTGTTGCTGCTGTCTTTCTCTACACTGCCGTATCAGAGACACAACGCAGAGCCCAATCTAAGCAAGCACGGCGATCGGATCTGACCTTGCCCCGGCTTGAAACACGCAACCAGAATGGACACGCGAGACGCGACGATATGCCGTTGAGTTGCATGTGACGAGCTTCTAATACTGTATTGAATACGAGTGGTATTCAATAGTCACATATAGCTGCCTGGGTCATAGACTGCTAGTGCTATTGCTGCTGCTGCTGCTGCTGTTGTAGCTCCGTTGAGCTGGTGGTAGCTACCTGGGCCTGGGTCGTAGACTGCCAGCACTGCTACTGCTGTGGCTGCTGCTTTGGCTGCTGCTGCAGCGAGTTGCATGCGCCGAGCCAATACGGGGGACCATAGTAATAGGACCACATATTGTTAGCAAAAACAGGGAAATATATAGGTTTTGGTGTATACAGTAGGTTCTATTGTGTCTACAGTAGGTCCTATGTCGACGAGTAGAAGAACGGATTAATGTGAAGAACACACACATCAAACTATGGACCAAATATTGTTAGCAAAAATAGGGAAATATAGAGGTGCTGGTGTCTACAGTAGGTCCTATTGTGTCCGCAGTAGGTCCTATTAACTATGGTCCCCCGTAATATTGGTATGATAGATTCCTGGGTCGTAGATTGTCAACGCTGCTGCGGCAGCGGCAGCGGCGGCGGCGGCGGCGGCTGAAAGTAAGTACGCGGCTGCTGTTGCTGCTCTGATTTACCAGTACATGAGTACATCAGAAATTGCTGTCGGTGCTGCTTCCAGTGCATAAACGTGATGCGTGATGACAACCAGATGGCAACATGCCCTTCTTACTCTTATTCGTTTTCTTTCTTAACTGAGGGGGGGTACGAATTGCTTGACTTTCTTCGTGTGCGTATTATTCCTGTCTGTATTTTCTATTTTTTCTTTCGGAGGTATTCTTCCACTCCAGAGTTATTGGAGCCTGTCCTGTGACCACGGACTTGATTGTGGCGATGAGTTAATGTGAGAACAACAACAAACAACAACAATTCATACCCTGAAATACGAAAAAAAAGTGTAGACTACGTCCCAGGTGCACGTGCACTCCAGGTACCGTAGCGAGTACGTAGTAAGTACTTTTTTGTTTTTAGCAGAAACCGTTACTTGTTCTTCCGCTCGAGCTAACAATTAGTGGGAAGCTTTACCCTCAACGGCATCCCACAAGCCGTGTGGTCACAAGGAAGTGTTTTCACTTCTCCCCTCCGGCACTTGCCTTCATTTTCATTTCGCATATATATATTGTAGGGTTCGGCATTCCCACCGCTCGTCAATGTTCATCGAATTTTGCTAACTCATGCTCTCTCTCGCGCTTTCAACATGACAAAACGGCAAATAATTTAGACTTTAGGTTTTTCAAGTACAGAGTCACTGTGGTGGCTACGATTTAAGATAGGGGCGTGTCAGACCTACCGTATGTGTAGTTAGTATAGACGTAAATGAGACCTCTCTTCAACCGGCGTTTCTCTTAAACCGGAATGGGTACTTAATACCACTCTGTCCAGAAATATATAAGCACCTTATTGATATTAAAGTCAACATAAAACGTTCCTTATATTTCTGTACCCGTGCCAAGCTTTTTTACTTCTCTTAGCCCCTTTAGAGCCGTAAACGGTTTTTGGGGACAAAACTCCTTGGAAATAGTGTGGGACACTTTTTGGGGTAGTAAAAGGGTTAAATCGGTCTAGCCACCAGTTACAACTGTGTACTACTGTGATACGATTAATACTGCTGTGTGTATGGTGAGCAGAACACCCCCACCGAGAATCATATCAGTACCGCGACGACGGTATATATATGTTACTTGTCAATATTACGGTGGGCCATAGTAAATAGGACTAACTATTGTGAGCAAAAATAGGGAAATATATGGGTTTTGGTGTATACAGTTAGGTTCTATTGTGTCTACAGTAGGTCCTATTAACTATGGACTAAATATTATTATATTATTTGCCTTCCGACAATGTGCAGGGCATTATTCATTCATAGTGAACAAGCTGACCCAATTCGTCGAATACCACCAATCTCATCCAACCAGTTTTCCTCCCCTCCGTCTCCTTATTTTGTTTCGTTTTGCTCGAGGTGAGACAAGCGTGCCTCTCGCAAACTCAGTCATTCCTTATCTCCTCCTCCTCTCTTCCTCCTCTTCTCCTCCTTTTCTCCCTCTCACCCTGTCTTCTTGGGCATAACCGACAATCACTACCACCGGCCTTGAGCGCCGTTTGTTCATAATAAGCTCTTCCGAGCTGATGAAGCTTATGCGGCAACCAGTCGATTGATCCCGGCTGACAGTGCTTGCCGCTTGCGGGCTGTCCGACGTAACTCAGGAACCGCGCACCACAGCCCATGCGGAGATCCCCCGGTAATAGTTTATGAGCCTCGATTCACGTAAGCACTGCAAAGCTGCAGGCCATCAGGAACATCGAGTAACGACAACGACTGGGGCCTGAGCAGCTGCACCAGCTGCAAAGAGCTGCCAGGTTCTTCGTCATATTCTGGAGCTGCTTTTTTTGCGAAGAACGTCAAAAACAAGAACAATTTGCACAGAGAACTTCCGCAAGCATCGCCATCAGGAGCGGCTGCTGCGAAGGACTGAACGGGAAGACTACATAGAAGGACTGCACAGAGCTGCCACGACCATCGTTAACAACTGTTGCGGACTACGAGTTCTACTATGATATGTACTGCTGCATATTTGGGATGGAGGCTGGAAAGGGCAAACCAGGCCGACCAGCATCACGACAACGGGGGCAACGGTATCTCTAGAGCAGCGCCAGGCCGAGTATGACCAAGCCAACAAGGATTTGTTTGCCTACTATCCTCTATGTGCTTGGTCACCGAGAAGCCGGCAGCTCTGCTGGTGACGAAGCACGCAGAGAGAACACGCGGAACCCGCGGCAACAGACTAAAGCGGCGAAGGAGATCGAGTCTAAATGTTTGAAGATCACCAACGAGACGAACCGCGGCCCGCACAGGAGGCACTCACGACTACGAGCATGACGCCTGGACAAGACCCCGACAACTCTAGTAACGAACTCAAGTGACTGCGCAACCTACTGACCGAGATGGAGGAATTAATAACGGACAGGCACTACATCGACATAGTTCTCCAAGAGGTCTGGCGAGGAATACCGGGACGTCAAGCTGATGACCTGGAAGGAACCAAGACTTCTATATATCTTCCGACGAAAAATCAGTCTGTACTACGCCACCTTTACCTTAACGGGCTGTCACGGAACAAAGGCGGGAAGGGTCGCTGGCCGTGGCGCGGTCATTGCAGCAAGAACAGCATCACCTGATCCCAGTTCTAGCTTCCGCCAAAACAGCGGCACGGGGGGGATTACAGGAGCTTCTGCCTGCCAAGGCCCATGGGAAAAGCAACAGGGCAAGCTGGACAGACAAGAAGAAGGCTGGATCAGGGGGTACCGCTGGGCACAAGGGGTGTACTGTGCATAGGGACGAGCACGCACAACGCGAGTGCTACGCGCAAGGAGCTCCGCGCTCACAGACGGGTATATCGCACACGGCGGCGGTGGTGAGTGCCCAAATCCGCTCGAATGAAACCGGAAATATGTCGGTCGCTAGTTTTGACGGCGATTTCTACAAGGGCTTCACATTTTACTTCGCTCGTGAACAACAGGGACCGCCAGCTAGGGGTTGCCTCATCAACGCGGGGTCACCGGAAAGATGTTTAACGGGATCGCTTCAAACATGAACGCGGGGGATTGTCTGAAGGACAACTTTCGGAATCACTACTATAGCACTGTCCGATGGGACTGCCAGAGCTTCCGGAGTGGCCGCACCAATAACTGCAACGTGGGTGTCGCCCGTATTTTCGGGATCGGGTTACAGTATCATCTACGCATCGATTGTGATATACATTAGTTGTCTTTTTTTCCAGTACCCATGGGACGTTCATGGGCAAACACCCACGGATTCACATGCAAGCACCATGAGAAGTGTACACACCATGGGATTGCCATGAACACACCATGGAATCGTCACGGGGTTCACCATGGGACCCCCATAGTACCCCCATGGAAGCACCATGGGATCACCATGAAAGCAACACGGGATTACCATGAGTTCATCACGGGACGACCACGGAAGCACCATGAAAGCACCATGGGAGCACCATGGGAGCGCCATGGAGATCACCATGAAGCACCATGGGATCACCATGGAGGCACCACGGGATCACCATGAGATCACCAATGGGATCGCCATGAAAGCACCATGAAAGCACAATGGGATCACATGGAAGCACCATGAAAGCACCACGGGATTACCATGGAATTCCCATGAAGAAAACATGGGATCGCCATGGGTTCCCCATGGGATCCCTATGAAAGCACCACGGGATGACCATGGGGTCCCCACGAAAACATCATGGGATCGCGATGAGATCATCATGGGATCCCCATGAAAGAACCATGGTATCACCATGGGATCACCATGAAAGCACCATGGGACCACCATGGGACCACCAAGGGATCGCCATGAAATCCCCATGAAAGCGCCATGGGGTCGCCATGAAAGCACTACGGGATCACCATAGGAGCCCCATAAAAACATCATGGCATGACGCGTGCTACGACAGAGGTTTCACTTTTTAGCTTTTCTGTTTCTGAAAGACGGGGCTCCTTAACCCAAACTCGTCGGAATGTCATTCTTGTTTAGCTATCTGGTTTTGCTATATGCATAGCCCATGGGTTTTGTTTATCGGGCTGCCTTTCGAGTTTACTCAAAAACAGTTTTCGGGTGTGATATATCGACCTCCGAAGGGCCCCAGAAAAAAAATGGTGCACCTCTATCGTAGCATGGGTCGTATCGCCATGAAAGCACCATGGGATCACCACGGGATCACCATGAGATCGGCATGGGATCACCATGGGATTCCATGAAAGCACCAAGGGGCCCCCATGGAAGCGCCATGGGATCGCCATGGGAAACTACTATTGGACCCCCATGAAAGCGCCATGGGGCAACCATAACAACCCCTTGAAAGCACCATGGTGACCCCATGGGATCACCATGGGATCCCCATGAAAGCGCCATGGGCAACCTTAAAAGCCCTATGGACGCACCACGGATTCACCATGCAAGCACCATTGGACTTCCATGGCGCTTTCATGCCGGCCCCACGGAGACCCCGTGGTGACCCCACGGTGCTTTCATGGTGCTTTCATGGGTCTCTCATGGTGCTTTCATAGTGATCCCGTTGTGGTGCTTCCACGATGCTTTCATGGCGATCCCATGGTGATCCCATGCCGATGGTGCTTTCATGGTGATCCCATGGTGATTCCTCGGTGCTTTCAAGGTGGCCCCATGGTGATCAGATGGTGATCCCGTGGTGCTTTCATGGTGGCCCCATGGGGATCCCGTGGTGATCCCGTGGTGCTTTGATGGTGATCCCATGGTGCTTTCATGGTGATTTCGTGGTGGCCCCGTTGTGCTTTCATGACGTTTAAATTTCCTGTGGGACTTTCGTGTAGCTCCCACGGAGCTTTCGTGGTGCTTCCATGGACCGTCCACGGTGATCCCATGGGTCTTTCGTGGAACTTCCATGGGGCATTCGTGGATCTTCCGTGGGACTGCTGTGAAATTGCAACAGTAGTGCTGGTGCTTTCGTGGACATAAAATGGTGCACTTCTTCTGTGGAACTTCCGTGGTGACTCCGTGGGGCTTATTCCGTGGGATTCCCATATATATATGGGACTTCCGCGGGATTCTGATGGGAAAAGTGAAAGACTGAACGCAGGAAATCTGGAGTTTGTGGAGCGGGAATCGAATCGTGAAATAGTGACAGCCTGTAGTTGAGGGAGGGATACGAGGATTGATTGCAGGGGGGTGTAGGTAGTGAGGTTGGGTGACAAGTGAAAAGGGACAACATTCGATCAATGCTTTCAGATTTTTGAAAGCGTACGGTAACAAACGAGAGGAGAGTGTTCCTGAAATAACACAGATATCATAGTTATTGCAAACTATATATACAGTAGTGTAGGCCCGCCAACAAGAAACTCCGTATTTGGAGTGAGCCTCAGATTCTTATTGTGACACCACCCTTGAACAACCTTGAGCATAGGCTATTATATACCTGGTAGGATTTAGTGTAGCGCCCGCCGCTGAGCACGATTTCTTAGTCCAATTTTCTTAGCGTCCGCCCAAAAGTGAGCCTCTTACTTTCTTGTTAGGCACCTTCCTATTCGCGGGCCTGTACTGTAGTCAACTAATTTCATTGATACACCGTGCGTTCTCGAGATAGATGCCGTTGCGAGTTTTTCACACAATCGGAAGGATCATCGATTCCGACTTGATGATCTAGAAGACCATCTGCCGGAGGAGTGGTCTATCGGCTGGTGTTCAGGTCGTCATGGTGTGTTCGTACTCGTGGGCTCGAATCCCACGGTGGTCACCAATGTAAAACCTAGACTAGCCGGAGAAGTTGGAGAGATCGCGGAGAGGTCGTCCTGAAGAGGTCCCGAAGCTTTTTGCTCCCGTGTAGCCGTTGTTACGGCTAACGTAAGTCGAGCACTTGACCCATGCTACGATAGAGTTGCGCCATTTTTTTTCTGAGGCTCTTCACCTTAGGAGCTCACCCGGAAATTGTTTTTGAGTAAACTGGAAGGGCAGCCCGATGAGCAAACCCATGACTAGGCATTTAAAAAAAAACATATTGCTAAACAAGAATGACACTCCGACGATTTTGGGTTAAGGAGACCCGTCATTCAGAAACAAAAAAAGCCAAAAAAGTGCAACCTCTATCGTAGCACGCGTCACTTCTCTGCGTCGTAGTGTAAGCAAGAAGAGCTTCTTCTATTATTCTGGCACCGTGAGGTGTTGGGCCATGGTGACAACCTTACTCAATCGGGCCGTTTATGGTGGAACATTAACCCTTTTACTACCCCAAAATGTGTCCTCCACAATTTCCAAGTAGTTTTGTCCCCAAAAACCGTTTCCGGCTCTATAGGGGTTAAGCTAGATTAAGCCGAAGAGGACCGGTCAACCCTGTCAAGAACGGGTGACCGCTTGTGACACGAGACCTAGACCTGCGGCTCTTTCGCGCTGATGGATCCATCCGTTCATTCATGCGCGTGTCTGATCTATAATACGATAGATACGTACACCCTGTCCGTCCGTCACATTTCAGGGAAGAGTTGCCGGGTGGGAACCGCATAATCTGCATGTCATCTAGCACAGATTCTCCGGGTTGGATCTGTACCACATACAGATCCTGAGCAAAAGATATCATATAGCTGCAGGTTGGGATCTATAGATCTATAGATCAAGATCTGTCGGAAGTGTGGAGATTTTTGCGGCTATAACACATATTTTGCCTCTCCAACCACCCATCCACCCTTTTGGTACGTAGGGCAACACCATTATTATGGCAGTGTTGAGCCTTGAGCTGGGATTATTTTCCCTACAATGCACCGTCAACTGGCGGGAAAACCACCGATAAATACACCGTTTAAACCCCTTCAGAGCCGGAAACGGTTTTTGGGGACAAAACTACTTGTAAATAGTGTGGGACATTTTTCGGGTAGTAAAAGATTTAATGGAGCGTCTTTCGCTTATGGCGGGCACGTTTCGACTTTCCGACCAAAGAGACTCGACCACACTCACTCGTAGTACCAGGTCGTAGTAGGTAAATCTACTGTAGGGAAACTACGTGAATTGATCCACCCCCGTTCGTTCAACGAGGATGGCAACGATAGTGTCTGACGGCGTGAAAGGATGG
>JAYJME010001442.1:0-16424 GCA_036873775.1 Costaria costata
CCGCCACGCCGGTGTTTGCTGTTGTTATGCTTGTGCTTGCCATCCGATAATGTACAGTGTATATTTGAATCCAATGTCATCATCGTCAGTATCATCATCATCATCATCATCACTTCAACACTCGCATTGTTCGGCGATAACGCTATAGTCTGAAGCCGACACAAAAACTTTGAATACTACAGTAGACTAGACTCGGTCTATGTTGTTAGCCTCTCTGTCTTGCCTCGTATGACTATTTGATAAAAATACGACTCTTTTTTTTGTTGCGTATTTCCTTCCAGAAATGTATGGCCAAACCAAACTCCGTCCGCTTGGACGGGAACTACCATGACACCGGCATTCTTAGCCTTATCGGCTACGACAGTGTTTTACTGTCGTGGCTCATAGACCTTAGCAACCACCCCCCCCCCGTGCGCATTGGTGTTGACAGCCCGTGTCGCGGTTGAAGCCTTCACGTGTCGCATTTCCGCTGTACCCCTCGCCGCGTCAGGCCATGTCCGCATAAACATCTCCGCTCCCGTCTCCACCCGCCTGCATCAAATTTGCCGGCCTTCCGTTCGGCTTCGCGCCACCCTTCGAACTTGATGCCAGTTTTCTGTAGACCGCTCTTTAGGCACCCCACCCGCTCTTTCTCCTATCTATATCCTCCGATGTATCCCTTGCCCTCGACCAGCTCCACGAACATCATCTGCTTCGGGAAGCGCTCCTCTCCCATACGTCTAACGAAATTCGCGGCGATGCCCCCCGTCTATATTCGCATCATCACCTCACTGCTCTCGGAGCCTATCTTATCCCCTTTAGAAGTACACCCACGTGTTTGAGGACAAGCTTCCTAGAATAAATGTGCGATCGTTTTTGCAGTCTTAAAATGTTAAGGCCGACCACACGCCGAAATATTGGGTTGTGGTTCAGGGCTGGGCACAAGTACCGGGAGTCGACTGCGGCTGCACCTGCCTACGCTCTGAACCCCAACTCGGCCTTTCAGCGTGTGGTCGGCGTCAACCTTAAATACCCGCTTGGTCCCGATAACTTTGGGTTCCGAGATAGAACTGATGCGGAAGACACTATTTATTAGGTCAACTACGGCGTGCTTCTGGAGGCTGTCCATCTTCTTGCCTGCGGCTTCTTTCCACTCGATTGAATTCTTGTGGCGATTCCATCACCTCCTTTACCGTTTTGGGGCCCAGATACAGCGACGAAACAAAGGACACGGTTGGCCATATCAACCGACTACGAGGGGTGTGAGCGCGCAACAGTGCGAGTAGGACCGGACTGCACCCGGTGTCGTATGACTCCTCGCGTTGTAGTTCGGGCACCAGACGTGTCACCCCCCAGCCGAGCAGCGGCCGATGGTATTCGTCAATTTTTGTCGTCAATGGTTGATGTTTCCCTCTGAAGCCACAAAAGGGTTAAATGTGTTCGGTATAGTTACGTATTACCTCCTCGTCCGAACGGTGCTCGGTAACGGGATTAGTAGCCAGAAAGTAGTCGAGAAGTTCTTCCATCTTGTGATATTATGCGCCATCCGATCGGCGTTAAGTCCTGGCGGCCAGTGCCATATTCCAGCAAGTTTTCCACTTCGTGTGCTACCTCGTCGTCGAAGGCCACTGAGCTGGTGAGCAACCCCAGGTTGCTACGTAGGTCCCGGTGTTGGTGAACGTTAAGTCTTCGTGTAAGATGATGTGCATGTATTGGTGACTATCAAGCTCTTTGTGTGGGATGGAAGCAACGGTACCACTTCTTGTGCGTGTACCCATATCATACTTGTAGCGCCTCTCTTAGTGTTCGCGATCTGTAGGCAATGCTTCTGTCGGAATCGTGTCTGGGTGGCTTTAACCACCGGCACTTTCCGGCGACGGTGTCGCTGAAGTGACGTTGTTTCCAGGTGCCGATGTCTCCTGGCCAGTTGGTTTTGATGTGTCGACATCCCCGCTGGCGACGTCCAACAGCTTCCTCAGGAGGCGAAGTACCTAGTCGTTGTTGGTGATACTAATGTGATGACGTCAGTGCTTTCTGTCGGCGAGCTGTCTGCTTGAGTACTGACAGCGTCGCCGTTGATGTTGTTTGTCTATGACTCGATGATTGTCGAAACTGGGGTCTCGATGAGGATGGCGTTGAGGCCCCGGCTCACCGAACAGTCCCACCGTTGCCGCTGAAGGCCCATCTTGCGGCCTGTCTCTCCCGAGCATGAAGAGCGGCTTGGTGGGCGCCTCGTTGAAACAAATGGTAGGCGCGGTGTCGTCGGCAGCGGCAGTGGTTGCCATGTCACTCGTCCCGTTTCAACGTTGTATTTCCGGTATTATATGCTTTGCTGTTCATCATGCTGTAGCCATAGTGTCTTCCTTCCCTGGCCTTGTCATCGATTTTTGGCGTTTGCGTTTCTATGCGTACGAAAGCCCTGGCTCCGATCGTGCGGGCGTCCGTCCAACAGTGCGGAGGTGGTCAAACTTGGCAGGTATATTGTGGAGTACCGCGAAAGGGGCTTTCGTTCGGAGCGAGGAATGCGACATGCGGTTGACCAGGTACATCGCCATGAAGAACATTTCGCCCCAGAGATATTTCGGGAACCCGGCATCTTTCAATAGGCGGCGCGCGATGTTAGCGGTCGTTCGTCCGTCTCTTTCAGATACCCCGTACTGCTGAGGAGTATTGGTGGCGGCGAGCGCGTGACAACTCCCCGTGTCAAGGCAATACTATAAAAAAATGACCGCGTGTACTCGACTGCCCTGTCCGTGCGGAGATATTCAATTCGCAGGCCACACAGAACGACAACGATCTGCACAAACTGTTTAGGTGTATTTGCAGCGTCGCCCGTTTTCTTGATGATATATACTTGCTTCCGCCTTTTGTGGTTGTCCGTACACTTGCTGTCATAGCGAAACCCTCCAAGCGCGGAGCCCTCCAAGCGAAGAACCCTCCAAGCGCGGGAGGGGATATGGACCCGAGCAGGTCGGCGTACACCAGCTGGAAAGGTCGATTGGTGGTGTGGGCAGTTGTCTTCGGGGTTTCGTTCTTGTTTTCTCTTTCCAAACGCTCACACGTTACAGGGTGGCATGCTATCGCTGTAGTTGCTGGCGTTGTCGCCGAAGTCACGTAAGGCCTTCGAACTTTGGGAGCTAACGTGCCCCACTCTTCTGTGCCAGAGGTCAGCGGGCACCTGTAAGGCTGAGAGTGCCGTCGGGTCACCAGTAGGAGCCTCTGTAAGGTCCAGAGTGAAGGAGAGAGGACTTGGTTCATGCTCAGCTGCTGTAGTGGACGGACGTGTGGCAAGATGTCCGTGCACCAGACGAGGACGAGTGTCGATGATAGTGGCAAGCCCAGTCTTAGCCGCCTGTGATGCTAATAGACGACGTACCAACCCAGGTATTTGGTCCGGAATGCCCACTGGATGTTTGCTGTTGAATACGCTCGGAGTACAGCTGCGAGGTCTCGCACAGCCATGTGCGGTGAAACGCGTATGGGTCGAAGGCTGTTAATTGTTTAATCCGGGGATATTAAGGTAGTTGATGTAACTGTTTTCGACGACCGACGTCCCGGGTGGAATCGTCTTCACTTCAATATAACCCAACGCAAGAGTTCGTTCTAACCATAATCATATGGGCTCTTTACCTCGCCTAACTGCGTAAGACCTGTCACACCCCAGAGCCTCGATCACATGACGAGGCTCTGGGGCGTGACAGGTCTTACGCAGTTAGGTGAAGTAAACAGCGTGTATGACTGTTGTTTGGAAGGACTGTCGTGTTGGATAATATCGGAGTGAAGACGAGTCCACCTGGGAAGTCGACCGTCGTGCACCTAGGACGTCGGTCGTCGTAACAGTTACATCAAGCACCTAAATAAGAAACTATTAATAGCCTTCCACCTATGCGTGTTCCATCGCACATGGCTGTGCGATACCTCACAGCTGTTTTCTGAACATATTCAAAAGCCCCCCTACTCATTGACGTAAACGTGGAACTATTTATTTAAAAAAAAACGTCAGCTGTGAGTTCTCCCGATCGGTCGACACTCAACTTTGCATGCTGCGAGTGAGAAAAACGTTTTTTGGGGGGGTTTGATATGCATTTCGGAGATAGATATAGAGTTTTGGACGATTTTATTGCTATTGGTTACGTACATGATTACCGTGTTACCTTTGGCAGACAGCAACTTTTTCGTGCTGAGAATAATGCTGTTTTACCTGGCAATGGTGATGGTATATCGACGTTCTTAAAATCGGGTTGCCAACAGGGGGGCTGTTGTAATTCAATAATTATCCTTTTTGATTTTATTTGGTTATGGTTTCTTTTAATTGTGTGCTGTCAGTTGTAAGTTCCCACGTGGATTTTCCGTTCTTGATACGTGAATGCCTATACTATGCCGCACACCGAGCAGGGGGGCTGTTGAATATGCTCGGGGTTGAGCTGTGAGGGTATCACACAGATATGTAACGGTGGATGGAAGGCTTGTTAATTCCGGCGTTATTTACCTGTAATTCCTTGTATTAATAGTAGGCTGTCTTCAAACCTCTCGTCCGAGATCCTCCCTTTCATTTCGTAAAGTCGCGGTAGCTTGAAGGCGCAGTCGTCAGGGTCCTGTCCTTGCTCCCTCGGGAAGTTCCCTAGCTTCTCGTGGCAAGCTCGCCGTGCCTCCTTGCGGTTGTTGCGGTATTTTACATGGCGTTCCACACCTAGGTCCTTCTGTCCATCTTCCAGGCCCACGGTCGAAGTCCTGCCTTCGTCTTGTGTAACCAGTGTATGTAGCTACAGGACCGTTGTTACAAGGTACAGTATCGAAAAGACGTTTTGACACGCGCGCTTCCAACGCCGAACTCCGTCCACATTGGTCGGAACGCCCTTGGGGTCAGTACCTGCGAAAATTGGGCTCGGTTAGGTCGAACAATTATTCGGAATAGCAAACACGTATTTGTTCAACAGAGACAAAACTACAGGAGTCTTCGAGTACCTGTCGCGAAAGTTGTCCGTCTTCACCCAATCGAATTTGGAAACATTCCTTTTGTGCTTGATGTCATAACGTTTCCGGGTTCCTCCATGTCTGTTTTGGGTGCTTTGCTCGTGCCGACCTGTCTCGTCGGCCTTCTTTTTCTCGTTCAGCCCGGTCGTATTCACGGACCGCCTGAAGCGTGCCGACATGTCTGGCAGGGATTCTTCGCGTTCACCGGGTCGTTCGTGTCCGTGGACCACCTGACGCGTGCCGACCTACATCACCTCTTCGGGCTTCTTCTTGTTGACAATGTTCAGCTCGGTGGTATCCGCGGACCGCTTGAACCGTGCCGATCTGCATGGTCGGGCTTCTTCTGCTCGTTCATTGAGACTACGTACGAGTTCTAAGCCCATGGTCGAAGACACGCTGTCTGTATAAAGCTATCTCGTGGAACTCGAAGATAACATTAGGTGGAATACCAGGTATATAGACTGCAGATACCACTGGTCCAGGTGTCAGCCTGACCCATACATCGACATCTGGATGATACTCCTTAATATTTTCCGCAGAAAGCGCTGATGGGGCTGTTGTTGCACGGTGTTGTTCAGTTTCCTTCGGCTGATACACCGAAGTTATAACGGTTTTTTAGCCATTAACACCCCTCATAACCTCGGTGCACCAGCTGAACGAAACTGTAGAAAACTATCAGCTCTTCTTGCAAAAACAGACCGGAGGCACTGCCAAACACCACCAGCGCTTTCTGCAGGAGATCGTGGAGTTTCGTTCAAATGCGGATCGATGTATGGTCTCTGTCAGTACCTTGGGCTGTTGTTACAGAAAGCGCTGATGGTGTTAGTCAGTATCTTTGGGCTGGCTCACCGAGATTATAAGGGATTGTACAGATGGCTAAAATCCCTTGTAACCTCGGTGCCCCAGGCGGAAGAATCTGAAGAACACCGTCAGCGTTTTTTTGCAACAACACTCCAAAGGTACCGACAAACACCATCAGCTCTTTCTGCAGAAATTCCTGGGGTTTCATCCAGATGTCGATGTATGGGTCAGGCTGAGGCCTGGGCAAGGTAACCTCTCCCCACCTTAGGGCCGGAGACGAACTCGCAAAAGCCCACCCGAAGGTGTGATCGTCGTCCGTTGGCGATGACCCAGTCGCCGTGTCGTCCGCTGGCGTTGACCCTGGTGCCGTGTGAGTGCTGTGGACCTCACCCCATGGCGGGGTGTTTGTGTCTGGTTTGCCTTTTTGGGTTTGTTATCGAGTCATTCTGCAGCGAACACTATTCGGATGTGGCGGGCGGTATATTTTTGCTGTTGGTGTAGCCGCGTTTAAGGTGTTCGAATTTTTGGCAGCTGTTGTAACACCGTACATTTCATGGTCCTTGGGTGGTGGATATCGCGGCTCTTCTGCCGGCCATCCTGTTGGTGCTGTTTGGTCACGAGAGCCGGTCAATATATCAGTTCCTCCTCATGGATTGAATCTCGTCAATGCTGAACTTCGGGCTGTGGAAACTCGTCATCTTTACGAGCTCACAATCGTCTGTAAGTCCTTGTAGTCAGACGTTTTCAAGCCTCTCGTTCGAGACCTTCCCTCTCATTTCATGAAGTCGCCGCAGCTTGAAGGCATAATCACCAGGGTCCTGTCCTTGCTCCATCCGCAAGTACCCTAGCTACTGCCCGCCGTCAGCACGGAAGTAACGGCGAACGCAAACCAGGCGGCAGATTTTAGGGTGCCCATGGCAGGTCCAGAGCTATGTATCGCGCGCCGAGAGTTCAACATGCCGTGGAGATGATGCGCTACAGCCTGTTGTCTAGATGCGCCTATTATCATAGTGGAGAACTAGCTCTAGAAAACGTAGCGACCGTTACTGACACGAGCGTGAAGGAGCTGCAGGCCAGACGTCGCGGTGTTAGAGGTTTTCCTTCGAAAATCTATCAATAGTACCAATTGCGGGGGTGGTACCACAGTGGCGATAACGCCTCAAACCCTCTACGAAACACACTCATCTCCGCACTCATCGCTCTGCTACGGCAAGGAGGGTGCCCCAGCCGTATGAAAGGTTCGGGTCGCAGACGAAAATGTGCTAGTTTCCTCGCAATACAGTCGCCGCTGCAGCGCGCTCATGGCAGATGCTGCCCCCACCTCTTCCACCGCCGCTGCCGCAACAGCACTAGCAGCCACAGGCGGTAGCAGCCGGGGAGGGAGGATTCCGGCTAGCATTTCGTGATCCAGTACCGTAGACACCATTTGGGCGGTGGCAGGGGGGGGCGTATATACCGGCACTAATAGGAGAAGGGACAGTTATGACGACTGCCGGTTCTGTCTTTCGGCTGGCTGACCATGGAAGATGGAAGGGCGCTATGAACAAGCGTGGTCTTTGGAGACGCACGCTGAGAAACCCGTGAGAGTTTACCCGGCAACCACAACTGGGTTGGTTTCGCCAGTCCTGTTTCATCGTGAGAGACAGCTGTCGCGCAGAGAAAGTATCGGAGGTAGAAACAGAACGTTTATCATGAAGTACCAGCAAGAAGAGTTACATCAGGACAGCCAAACTGGTCGCGGAAGACCACGTGCTAGAGCAGCCATTCCAACCAACAGTATATACATGTTAGGAAGACCTACCGCGAATTTGATTGTGTCGCCGATGGGGGGAGTCGTGACGCACAAGGCCAGGCAAAGTCGGGATAGCAAACGGATTTTCTTTCGAGCTGCAAAACAAAGGGCAGGAAAGAGGGCAGAACGAGGGCACGGACAACCCGACATTGTCTTGTCGTTTGTGAAGTTTCGAAGAGTTGGGAAACACCGTCGATTGGGGGAAGCAAAGGATTGGGTCACTATGCTTACCTTTGCCACAGTCGTCGGGACGGAGAAGCTTACAAGTCATCACGACGACACGTTGTGGGATCACGACAACAAGGGAAGAGTCTAGTTGAGTAAATAGAGAGGAGGTAGCACGCTTGGTGGAGACGCTCGCGCTAGAGCCTGTTGGGGCTGTCGGGGAGAGCACGGAAAAAGGCAACTTGGCAAAGAGTGGAGCCCCTGTGGGCTAAGTAAATGCAGTTGCAGGGAAAGGTCCCTACGATGAGGTCATCGAGGTATGTGGCGACGCGGCCGAGGCCTTTGACAACCCCGTTGATAGCCTTGACGAGCCGCGCTGCTCCCTTGCAGCATGACTAGCCGCTCGAAGAGATGCGGGAGAGTAAACAAACGCGAGGGAGGTCATGTCTTTGTGCACGGTTTCATGACGGAACGAAATAACGTCGAGGACAAAAAATATTCGACCTGTCCCTACAGCAGATAGGTAAGAGCCTCATCGGTGCGGGAGATGGGGAGCTGGTCTAAGACCTAGGATGCTGATTTTGTTAGCTTCTTGTAGATAACCATGATGCGGATGTCACCGGATTTCTTCGGTATGTCAACCACCAGGCTCGCTCATGGCGACGTGAAGTGCTCCATGAGGCCAGCCGCGAAGAACTCATCCAGAACTGCGTCCACTTTGTGTGGCGGTCGGGGAATTGATGCGGTATGGACAGGACAAAACGGAGGGCTGTCTGGTGGAACTGAATTCTTGAAGGTAAGAAGGGACCAAAAGGCAAGGTCGGTTGAAGCCTACCAGGTACTTGGAAATCATGTCGAAGAATCCCTCTAGAATCTGGTCCAACTATAATAGGCAATCACGGACTGAGTCCAACCAGGGCCGTGCAAATCTAGCGCGATTTTTCTCGCATGCCGCTGGTAGGCGAAGCCATACCTCTGAAAAACTTTTTACTAGAGCAGGCGCAGGTGCGCGGTCGGCAAGCGGTAGAGAGGGGGCAGCAGACACGTCCCGTGGGAGAGATGGTTCGGCTCGCGTGTAATGAACGAAACGATCGGGGTATCGTAGCGCCGTGCGTGGCGATAGAGATTGGCCCGCGTCGGCCGAAGGGGCCGTGACTGGGTCCGGAACGGTGAAACTAAGCGCGCGGATGCCACAGGAAAGTAGCGCGGGAGCTCGAGTATCGTGGACACTTAGAAAGACGCAGAAGGCAGTACCTAGAAAATTATCGGGCTCTAGCTCCGTTGCACCGGCCATGAGTATGAAGTGGAGACCTTTTTCGACAAAGTGCTCGCCAGCCGAAAACCTGGGGGTAGCATGAACAATGCCGACGAGATAGCAACCGGCCAAGGCCGGGACATCACCGCTGCGAACCAAGAATACATCAGCGAGTTGAGGGCCGAGCGAAAGGGAAATGTCGAAATGTCGGTTTCGCCCGGATAGAGAAGATGGAACCTTCTAGAGGGGGCGGAACAATTGAAAAAAGTCGCTACGGCTCCATTTGGACCGTGATGTGATAGAGCGAGGCCGCCGAAGAGCATCAAGCTGTCACGTTCAAGGAGCACGGTGTGTTGCATAGCGGCGGACGGAACGGCCTTCGCCCGAACGGTGAGGGATGCCGTTGGCTAGTCGACGTGGAAAAAATGATAAGTGCATGCTCAAGCAAACTGCGCGCTCCAGGAACCCATAGATGAGTTCTGGAGTGGTGGCGACTTGCCGAAACCGCCTCACGACCTGAATGGGTGTTGACGTTCGGACAACAGAGGCCGCGCCAGGGTATTCATGCCTCCCAAGCATGGCTGTTGATGATAACTTGCGGCGAACCCTTATCCAAGAAAGCGGTGCCACCGAACCGCAAGGTGGCAATGCCGCTGTTTTATCTAGACCATGGCGGAAAATGAACAGTCGTGCGTCGCCACTACGCCGGTAACGACGCCTAGAGAGTTATGCAGCGAGCGTGGCAGCAAGCACATTATCGCCGTGGATTTAGAGGCACCTTCTGTGAAAAATCCGAATAACCCAAGATGGTGGCGGCTGCTAATGCGTCACTTTTGGACAGTCGCCGCCGCGTGGAAGGGCCCAGTTCGATGATCCCGTCTCGACTTCTCGAGGGTGAAGCGTCCTGAAGAGGAGAAAAGTTTCGACGGCATGCAATCGTGAGGGAGAAGGCGCACAATGTGCAAGGCTTTGCTTCACAAGGCTTCGCCAATAGGGCGGCTGTCGTGCGGATGGCTCGTCAGCCCTGTGTCATAGCCGATTCCCCGGTTAGGCCGACAGGACTACATAGCTTCTCCGAGAAGTCTGCGTCCAGTATCCAGGAGATGCGATTGCATGGCAGAATTTTGCGTGGTCTTGGCGTAGGAGTTGACAAACATAATCCCGCTCAGGTTCCCACACGGCGGTGGAGAAATTACGGGATTCTCGTCCATATTGCTTGTGAGGTCGAGGGTTGGACACGAGCATAGCGTGTCGCAGTGTCTGGCGGCCGTCGAAGATACGTTGCTTTTCCGCGGCAAAGACATGTTCCACGCACGAATAAGATATGTCGTTTACGGTGAACCGGGAAGGCGATCACGGTGAGAAGCAAGACGGATGCTACTACAGTAAAATAACACGACAAGTTCGTGTGTGCAGTACCTGGTATCCCCGAGTAGCGTCGAACGTGGCAATACCCATCGTTGCCTGAGCAGGAATGAGGGGCGGACATTTCACGTCCCCGCAAAAGTAGTTGAGGGCCTATCTCTCTCTCTCTTTCTCTCTGCGGGAGGACAGGTCCTAGCCAGCTTCTTACTCCGCCGGAGCCTGTTGTTCGAGGCTCGAACATGAGCTGCGTTCGTCTGTATCGATCATTCCTGCAGCCGAACGATAACCGGAAGGGGCAGGCGGTTAATCCTCCTTAACCGAGTGTAGGAGACACCCTCCGCTTGTGCGGAAGGCATTTTTGAGTGTGTTCGCAGGAAATGGTGATGTCAGCACTGCCCATGCGGCGCACAGGGTCTGTCCTCGAAGATCACGTCGGCGCAGCTTACTGTACTGCGTCCTCGTAGCTCGTCCGGGACAGGGGTGTACTTGTTGTCATGCATGGCCGTAGTCTTAAGACCATGCGAAGTAGACCCTCGAATCCTTGCAATGCCGGGACGGAGCACATCGGGTTTTCACTGACCAGGCAGACATTGCTTGCACCACGCGCGGAGCTCCGCACGGTGCTCGGCGAGTCGCATGGAGGATGAGCTGCATCCTACTAAGAACCGCTTGTGAGGCGGACTTCGGTACCTTGTGCGTACATTCTTGAATATGGTGACAGCGTTGAACGACTTGACAGGGGGGGCGCTATCGAGCGCCGAGGATATAGTGTCGGTTAAACCTTACGGGGGACGCCCATCCTCCACTGGCTCATTGGCCGCCGGTGAGGCGCCGGGAGCTGAAGAAGAACCACTCGCCTTGCGCTGGTCTGAACGAGCGCCGGGATCAGCGATATTCAGGCATTCTTCGCCTTTACGAGCAGTGCACAGCCGGAGGTTCCACCCGGTCTTGGCATGCGGACGTCGGGCGGGACGGGGACGCCGGTATTGAATTCGGTAGACATGTACTCTCGTACCCGCAACTTACGGCAACCTTGAAATCCTGGGAGTCACGTCTGGTTGTGCTGGAAGCCTCAAAAGGTGGCTTGGTGGAAGATGCATGCAAAATATTTCCCACATCGTACAGATCACGATCTAGATCACGAACTAGATCATTTAGATCATCTAGATCCATGCCTGCCGTTGTGAGGTGTTGTGCAGAGTCTGTGTAAGTACAGATCCAACTCAGGAATTATGTGCTAGATCATGCAGATTTTACGGCTCCCACTCGGTAACATGAGCTCGATCATACAGACCAGGAACAGATCTTCCCTGAAAGATCTAGATCATGAAGTGGGAAAATCGATGATCTGTCCGTGAGTGAAATATTATGAAGTGTCGCTTTCGCGGGGACAAGGAGCGCCGCGTGCACCTCATTTCGGCGGTAAGCATACAGTGACAATAGCGGAGCCGTCTTCGCGCGGTACAAGTAGCGACAGCTATAATATCTTAGACCTATGCCACTCTACAGTATACGTTGAACGAACGCAACGATTATGAATAGCTCTCGTCTGCTTGGCTGCGTCGTTAGCAATATCTTGTGATGTCGGAGTTTCGGCATTACGATGACACAGCCATGAAACTTGTGCGCTACAGTACGGGGGACGTGCAAAAACAGTCTCACCTTATGTTCGAACCGTAAACTTGAAGCCAAAGCTTCACCTGCTGAGCGGATCCTCCTGGCGTTCATGCAACACACGCAGTGCTGTATGCGCGACCTTGATCGTGTATCGTTTATTTACCGGTCGCTGCGTTGCGGCCTGGGCCCTTTCGGGATGCATCTAAACATACAACATCGTATATGAACCTCAGCCTCAAACGCGCCAGCTTTGCTCAACGCCTCGCGGTCGTTAACCATATGTATATGTGATCCTCAGCCCTTGCCTTCACGATATCATGACGGTGCCAGGTGCCAGGTACCAGGTCTGATATGTTGCTTATGATATCCTCGAGGACAGCAAAATGTACCTGGGACTGGCTGTATGCACGTACCGGTAGTATGATACCGGTACAGCAGTACCACAGCATCAGCAGTACATAGTCATTTTCAGTCATTTTCGCGCCAAAGCTGAGAACGCCCTTGAAGGTGCCATGTATGTCGTACAATACGCGTCTCGCTTCCAATATCACACTCGCTCGTAAGCACACTCCGCTCACCCTTCCCACACGCGGTGACGTCCAGCGGTCGGGCCAGCTCAAGGTAACCCTAACCCTAACCCAAACTGACACAGGAAATCCCGATCCATGGATCCTGGCGTGGGAGGATTGGATGTCCCCGCATCCCTATTTTTCGGCATGAAAAGCGAGCATTGCTTTATCAGTGGAAACCCCGAGCTTTCCGTTTTGTTTCCGTTGATGTTTTCTTGTCGGTTTGACAAACTCGCACAGACACATCCAGCGGGGACACCCCCATGCTGCCTCGGCTTACACCACAGCCGTCTTGCTCGCGTGGGGAGGATGGGAAATTCGGCTAGCAACACATCGGACCCGGAGTCCCCGGAAAAGTCGGAGTCGTCCGATGCGGGCAGTGATTCTTCGCGATGTCTGGAGGAGAAAGCTGGCGGGCAACCATCTTCTCCCCGGATGACACTCGACAAGGAGGAGCTATGTAGAAGCCTTCGAGAGCGCGGGCTTTGCATCGCGGAGAGCGACTTGGAGAGCGTCCTGGCGAAGCACAGCAATCTCGTCGAGTGAGTCGAGGGGTGTGGCATTGCACGGTGCTCAGCTCTATCTACAGGTCGCGTACACCATGCCGGTTTGCTATGTACTACACAAAGAGTTGTACACGAGAACATTGTTGCTGTAAAAATCTGTCCTGGGGGTAAGGCGTCAAGTGCGGGCCAGGAAACCCACGCCGGGCGTGAGCGAGTCGGGGGTTATTGCTGTGAGCGTGAACAGACAAGACACGGGGTAGTCGCTGGGTTAGTAAACCAAACCAGGAGTTTGAGCCCATTTGATGTCCCTTCCTTGCTCCTCTGAACGTATGGGCGACCCAAATTCGACGATACTTTTGGATGTTCAAAACGATGGGCGACCCAAATTCGACGATACTTTTGGATGTTCAAAACGATGACACGCTAACCGGGGCTGCGGGGAAACAGCAGCACGGCAGGCAGTAAGCGTACTCGTACTCGTGATGATACCTATACTTGTGTTGCGTCTTATACTGGACTCGTAATCGTATAAAGATGGGGTATCATACGTATCATAGCAGCAGTACTTATAGTACAACTCTACCAGGTATTAATATTAATATTAATAGTACAAGCATGGATGGGTGAGTGCGTGGGTGTGCGTGCGGGTCGGGCTGCGAGTAGGTGAGTGCATTCGTTCGTGGGTGGGTAGGTGGGTGTGTGTCTGTATGTAGGTGGGTTCGTGGGTGGGTTCGTGAGCGGGTTGTTCGTGGGGGCGTGCCTGGTTGGGTGGGTGGGGTCGCCGGGTGGGTGAGTGGGTGTGGGTAGGTGGATTCGGGTGGGTGGTTTGGTGTTGGGTTGATAAGTGGGAGGGGTGAGCGAGTGGGTTGCCCTCTGCCTTTTACTCGTATAATACATACGCGAGCCGTTGCTGTATGTATACCGGCCCCGCTGGCGTAGCAGCGAACATACCAAGTATAGTACTGGTATATACGAGCTGGTTCCGGCGACGTCAAATTCCACCTTCGGGCCATAAAACAATGAATACCGTGAAACGCACGATACTTAACGTATCCAAGTGATCGCATCAACAAGGGCAATACATCGGCGAAGCTGGTTTTGGCGTGCGAGCTGTAGTTCGCGAGGTAGGGGCATTGTTCGTATTACCTCGGGAGGCGTTGTAGCATACCTGGCAGGGATTTATTCGGTCTATAATAAAATCTATATATGAACGTCTTCAGGCCATAAATCGGTCAATACGTCGAATAAATGGACGTTATTAGTAGACGTGTTGATATGAAGGTATCAACAAGGAGAAGACGCCCGTGGCACTTGTTTTAGTCTGCGAGCCGTACAAGGCTGTTATAAGAAACGCCTGCCAAAGTACTAGAAAAATGTATTGAGCTCTTTGAAAACCATACGTAGGGGATACCATCATTTTTCACGGAAACCAACTTTTTAGGCCGAATATTATGGAATCGGAACCCAGAAACAAAACAGATGTTCTCCTTTGTGGCGGTAAAATTCACACAAGGCTAAGGCTATACGAGTAGCTTATTTTTTTCTGTTCCAAATCCTGCCCAACGCAGCAAAAAGTACGTGTTTTTCAGCACAACACTATTCGCCGCCGCCGAGGGCTCGCCTCACAGAGCTCGGGTCGCTACAGCACTCGGAGGGTGGATGCTCCACTGAGTAGAGAGTCGCCGGTGACAAGTATACTTATGAGGGCCGTAGGTGGTCTGTGTCTGGAGTTCTCGCTTGGAACGTGAGGCCTGGTCCATTTCTGTCTCAACTTTTTAACTTTTTGCTAGACAGGACCTATGCCCCTCAAACTTGACAGCAAGGACGCTCAGAGCAAAGGAGCATACAACCTTGGAAGTTAGCGTGATCCATGCTCTGTGAGGCGAGGACTCGTGGCGGCGGTGGTTGCTGTGAAAGTAAAGCTCGTTTTTTATGTGGGCAGCGTACAGAAATGGCCCATCACTACCGACGGCAAAGCTCGCGGGTTTCTGTACTGTGAAGGGACAAACTGTTTTGTTTTCTGGATTACGATTAGTTTAGCACCGTGGTTTGTGAGAATTGGAAAATGAAACTTGGCAAGGTTGTTGTTCATGACCAGATGCAAAAAGTAATCACGGACTTTTTTTGAAACAAAAATATACCGTGCGTTATTTCGGATATAAGTTGCCGATAAAAAAACAAAAAACGTTAGCATGTACCTTAAGCAGCAAAAAAAGGCCTGCCAATTATTATTTCGTCTTGTCACGATGAACAACCCTGCCAAATTTCATGTTCCGACTCTCAAAAACCAGGGTGCTGGTGCTAAGTTGCGAAGAAGTTACGTTACGCCTGTCGCTGGAACCAGCTCGTACTCGTAATCGTATTCACATGTACTGCAGTAGCGCCGTAGTGGTACGATACGTACCTGAGTACACTCTTAGTGTACCGGTACCCCGCAACAGCAGTGCCCGTGTTTCCACTCTCCCAACACAACAGACTTCCTTCGAGGCGCACGTACAGCATCCGTGGACGCTATGGCCTCTTTCGGTAGCACTTCCACCCCCACATCCCAAACCCACCTCCAAACGGTTTTACAAGATCCTCCTCCCTCTCTCTCTGTTCCGCCCCTGCCCACCGCGCACGCAGAGCTCTAACGCACGTGGTCGATTCCGGCTTAGCCAGGCGAAAAGCCAAGGTGCCCCGCGGAAAGGTTGCTCCTAAACGTAAGAAGGACCATGAGAACTTGTGCCCGGCATCACCGTCACAAGTTTCACCGCCTGCCGCCCCTAAAGCAACCGGTCAGAAGAGAGCCAGGCAAGGAGAGGAGGAGGCTACCGGATCGCCACGGCAGCAGAAGGAGCACTCGAAGAGCATGACGATGACGGCGTCGAGGAGCGAGCGGCCCTTGAAGCGCACGGCAGGCATGGGCTTTCGGTCTATGGACGATACCGCGACGGACACTGTGTTCACCAAGGCGTTCGACGCTACCGGGCTCGCGCCGTTCATGGCGGGTGCTGGAGATGTTTCTAAGCTGCTGGATGGCATGAGCAGGTGCGTTTGTTTTAGGTACCTGGTGGATGCTGCCCTCAATAGTCTGCTACGAGTACCGGCCTTGAAATATATACTTATGAATACTGGTACGAGGGTATTTCGTACCGTAAGACCGAGTATACTCGTGAATACTCCGTAGTACGGAGTGCCAAGGTAGTCCAAGGTACGGTAGTAAGTAGTTATCCAAAGCGTCAGGAGCGTACTCGACGAGGGTATTTCGTACCGTAAGACCGAGTATACTCGTGAATACTCCGCAGTACGGAGTGCCAAGGTAGTCCAAGGTACGGTAGTAAATAGTTATCCAAAGCGTCAGGAGCGTACTCGACGAGGGTATTTCGTACCGTAAGACCGAGTATACTCGTGAATACTCC
>JAYJME010001443.1:0-16423 GCA_036873775.1 Costaria costata
TGGCAGCAGGCTGTGATACAGGTATCTGGCCGAGGGGGTGTATCTCTCTCTCCCACGACTCAAAAAACGATATCGATAATGCAAGTCGAAAGATATACAATAAATAACCTAATCGACCCTAGAGACAGCCTGAGGCCGTTAACAAACAAGCTGGCCATGTCACCCCCTTCCACTGCTCATGGGGGTCAGTATGATACCGAATGTTGACCATTTGAGTAGATATTGCGAGCGGCATGAGGGGGAGATAATTTCCACCGTTTAACTTCAACCAGCTCGTACCCCAGGAAGATTCACTATCACGACGTAACACCTACCTGGAAATGTGCATGGACTTGTGACGAACTGCGGCGTTGCAGAGGTGGCGAGGTAGGAAAGGGTTTGCCATCATGCCATGTTTTTGATCGTCGCTGTAGCAACAACTAGTGTATTGCTGTATGTACTTTATGTAATACCTGACCTGGTGTAGTTTATCAAAAAACGTCGCGGACACACTACAGAGTACTCGTGCTCGGGACTACTGAAGGGTGGGTGCTTTTTGCCGTAGGAAAAGGGTTCAGGCCGTATAGATCAGCGATAATGCGGTACCTTCAAAGAGATGTTCAGCATGAAAAGAGATCGTCTCGGAGCATGGACTTTTGTAGTGCCGAGGCGTGTTTCATATTTCGGACATATGTAATCGGTTCATGGGTTTCCAACATACTGTGCGTTTGGGGACAGCCCCGCGGCCCGCGCGGTGGAACGGGATAATACACAGGATATATACGTAAGAGTTCAGGCCATGTCAGAGGCAAGACCACGCGGCATCGATGAAAACTCTGCATGTTCTGTTAGGTGTGACCGGGATGTGACACGTATATGTTGCATCACGATACCAGTCAACGAATACCCCTACCTCCTTGTCTCCAGGAGCTGCAGGTCCCTCGAATGTTGGTCGGATATCACGACGAAAACGTTTCCGTGCTGATTTCGGCTTTCTGGTAATACCCCAACCATCCCCCACCAAACCAGCGAAACGGCAATTTCCCCCTGCCGACGACGGGCGTTTCAGCATAGCACTCCTCCCACATTCCACACAAAGGGCAGTGCTCTCGTTCGCGGCTTTTGGTCGCTGTTTTTTGCTTGTGGCTAACTCATCCGTGACCAGTTTCCAAACCGGCTTGTGTTTTGTGTTTACACAATAATAGGTTTTTGTTTTGTCAGGCACCCGTTCCAGAGGTGACTGGTACGGGGGTACGTGGTGTCCCCTGCCGGCTTTACCTGCGTGCATTGAGCAGGTTCTCGACGTTACTCATGTGTGCTGTGTAAGCATTTACAGTTAGAAGAAGAGCAGCTTTGTTCTAAGCAGGGCCCGACGTCGGCTTCGAGGACAAGGAGATGCATATGGTGCGAGATGTGAGGTCACACCTACCACCTTATTTTCCTAGCCAAGAATCTCCCGCCAAGTAGTATGTTTTCTGTTTTCATACCAGTACCCAATTCCCGTGAAATTACCTTTCTTGCAAGGCACTACCATAACACTAGCCCACTCCGATGAGCCATATATACAGAAATATGTTAACATCGAGGACGATCTGGACCGTGAGTCGGATGCACAAAACCCAACCCCTTTTCGCCTTAAACGAGCCATCACGAGGTGAAGATGGTGTCGCTGCATTATTGCGCCATGTGTGATCCGTCTCCCACCTACTTCCACGCTACTTGGGTGGACAGGAGGTCCTCACCCGGGAAGGCACGCAGGAGGACTCGTGCCCTCTCCACACCGTCCGTCGCTATATACCTAAGGAACGTCGTTTGGGGTGAGCCTGCCCTGCACAAAACGCTGCCTGAGAGGATAGTAGTCCATCACATGTTCAGAATTTTGCAGAAGTGAATACTGTACGTAAGTACCGCGACAACTGTGCGCGTGTACACACCGACTGCAGCTAAATCCACGATATCAATAGCATGAGTTCTTGATTCTGCATCCACCTTGAATCAACGCCGAGTAGCTTACTCTGCTGTCGCTGGTTCGCAATGCATATCTTGCCATCTCCGTCGTGTATCTGACCTGCCGAATGGGCACAGGAGTATAGAATGTCCGTCCTGCCGCACCGTTGAAGGCCGCGTGTATGACGCAAGATGACGCCCAGATCACACCGACAACTCGGAGCAGTTGCCTGCTGCTGTACAATTACATGCATCCCGAGGGAAATCACTACCTCTAACATCGTCGACGACCGTTCGACAACCAGCAGACGTCGAGCAAGGTGAGACGACCACGCGAAATATTTCTCCTTGCAGGCCTTTCTTCTCGGCAACACCTCGATCTTGAAATGATGTTCGAGGAAGAAACGTCTCTTCTCCTATCACTGGTCTACGTCGTCTGACCCTCAGACCATCCTACGGTAGTTGGGGTCTGCAACGTTCCAAGCAGTGAGTTGGCAACACTTCTAGAACGAACGTGAATGAGGCAAGCGCCGAAGAAATTTCGTAAGCCACTGGCAAGGCCTCTTGCACGGGCCATTTCATGCCGCCGAAGTCAAACACCTGCAGGGACAACCAAAGTGTAACACTACATGATCTGGTACAATTCGAAGCATCTCAAAAGGAGCACTCAGTTTTTATTTTTACCTGCGAGGAGAGAGCCCTTACGGTGCTATTCGTTGGGCTACGACGAACTCTCTTACTGCGACCAGTCTGGACAGTGCAAACGAGCCCGTCCTTGTGAGGATCGTGATCTAGAGAGTCGCTAGGCTGCTTCCCTTGCAGTGCGCGCTGAGACAGTTTCCTACAACCCGCTAGGTTGCAGGATAAACACAAATCCATCACCGGACTACCGGAGCGATCGTTCATATAATGGGTGCATGCTGTCGCTGCCCTATCGCTCAACACACCCCGCGCCGGTCGCTTGTTACAAGAGTCATGCAAGGAACGCTTACTGCAGACGTCCACGAGTCCGTCCTCGGCATGCTGCTTACAGTACGCCCCCGCATTGCTGCCCTCGACACTGAAGCTGGGTGGCCTCGTGCAGGAGCCATGAGGGCAACGATTTCTTCTTACGTTCACCATGCCGTCCCCAGCATGTGTCTTGCAGTACGCCGCAAAAATGCTCCCCTCGACGTTGAAGCTCGGTCGCCTGGTGCAAGAGCCGTGTGAGCAACGCTTGTGATTGACGTCGACCATGCCGTTGTCAGCATGCCGTCTGCACAACACCGCCGTCTTGCTGCTCTCGATAATGAAGCCCGGTTTAGTCGGGCAGGATTCATGCGAGCAACGCTTGTTTCGTACGTTTACCATACCGTGTCAGCATGCTGCTTGCAGAACACCGCAGCCTTGCTGCCCTCGATATTGAAGCTCGGTCGCTTCGTGCAGGAGCCGTGTGAGCAACGCTTGCTATAGATGTTGACCATGCCGTCGTCAGCATGCCGCCTGCAGAACACCGTCGTTTTGCTGCCCTCGATGTTGAAGCTCGGTCGCCTCGTGCAGGAGCCGTGTGAGCAACGCTTGCTAAGGACGTCGACCATGCCGTCGTCGGCATGCCGCCTGCAGAACACCGCCGTCTTGCTGCCCTCGATATTGAAGCTCGGTTGCGTCGGGCAGGATTCATGCGAGCAACGCTTGTTGCGTACGTTTACCATGCCGCCATCAGCGTGCTGCTTGCAGTACGCCCCCGCCGGGCTGCCCTCAACATTGAAGCTGGGTTGCCTCGTGCAGGCACCGTGTGAGCAAAGCTTGCTAACGACGTCCACCATGCCATTCTCGGCGTGCTGCTTACAGAACACCCCCGTACTGCTGCCCTCGGCATTGAAGCTGGGCTTCCTCGTGCAGGAACCGTGTGAGCAACGCTTGCTACGAATGTCCACCATGCCATTCTCGGCGTGCTGCTCACAGAACGCCCCCGTATTTCTGCCCTCGACATTGAAGCCGGGTCGACTAGTGCAGGATTCATGCGAGCAACGATTACCACGTACGTTTACCATGCCGTCATCAGCATGCTGCTTGCAGAACACCGCCGCCTTGCTGCCCTCGATATTGAAGCTCGGTCGCCTCGTGCAGGAACCGTGTGAGCAACTCTTGTTATTGACGTCGACCATGCTGTCGTCAGCATGCCGCCTGCAGAACTTCGCCGTCTTGCTGCCCTCGATATTGAAGCTCGGTTTCGTCGGGCAGGCTTCATGCAAGCAACGCCTCATTCCCGCTCCTGATTGGGTTGGCGAAATATCTGGGGCAGCTCAGCAGAGGAGGGGGGAAATCAAAACAAGCAACGTAGCTTCGAGATTACCTGTGCACAAACCTGGCATCCAAAGAACCATAAGCAATTGTTGATGGTGGCGCGTACCACGGTGGGGACAGCACCTGACATGTTATGCGGCTCCATACCCCAAACAACAACTGGCTCCGAGAAACATCGTACCCTAAGCCCTCTTGAACAACCCGATGCACTAGGGTGTCCAACGACTCCTGCCGTAAAATACAAACGAAACGCGCGCAAGAATATCTGGTAGCCACTCAGTCGAGGAGCACCGTCAATGAAAACCGTTTCGGCTCGAACATGTGACCCCTGCGGTGGCAGCACGGCTTTGGAGTCGAAGGTCTCGTGAGTCTTTTCGAGCTCCAGCAGGAACCAAGCTGTGTTGACAAACCTCTAGGAGCACCGTCAACACCCATGCTCTATATATGCCAATTCACCACGACCGCACGCGCAGAGACGACGGCCGAAGCTTTGCCGGTATACGTTGCGTGGCCAACCCTACGCGTGCGCGCATGGATCCCTGCTGGTTGCAGGGCCAGACGCGTGTTGCGGTGGTAGCGGTATAATGGCACGTCATGTTTTGCTGAGGCTCCTCGCATGCGGATATCCATAACCTGTCATACCCTATCATACCCATGAACTGACTTGGGAAAAAACACTGGCTATTAGGCCGAACGTTGTGGGATCACGATGCAGAACAAAAATGTTGATCTTGATCTCAGCAAGATCATAACAACGTGAGATTGGTGTCCATTGCGTATGGAAACCACTGCATACGGAGAAACACGATCGTCCGCTCCAATCTAAAAAAAACACCAAACAAAGGTGTCTTGCCCCGATCTCAGGCTGGAATCAGAGCAAGGACACCCTGCCACCAACTTGTTTCACGGCCTTCTGCCTAATTGGGCCACATGTGCCGTATACTATATACGAGTACGAATATAATATCATATGTGTACAGTAGTACGTGCATAAACTAGGCTTTAGACTATATCATTATTAGTAGGCTACACTATAACTCACAAACAAGTACGTACACTGCACAGCAGCAAATCGAGTGGTACCTTACTAGGGTTTAAAACGGGCCGCGCCGCCCCAATGGCGGAGCGGCCACAATTTGGATATAGTATAAAGCCTGAACGAGACACGAAAAACACGAAGTGCGGGGCCAGGGTCTAGGTCGACATGCAGCACGCCAACAAACGCGATCACGGCCTCCGGCGGCTCCTGCGGAGTGCTAATTATATTTTTTCTGCACCTTGTGGGTGAGAGCAGGATGTCAAACGGGATAATATCCGGGTGGGATCAGGTCCGGGTGGGATCAAGAGAGCAAGCAAAGACCTAGTTTGTGTTCCCGCTTTATATTCATTAAACAAAATATCCAAAACAAAGTTCTTTCTTCGACGATGTGGAGTACTCTACTTGGAGCACGTCCTCTAAGCAAACATGAAGACCATGGCAACAGCAATGTCCATAGTTCGTGCATGCCGCTGCTGTTGCTCCTGGGTAACTGCCACAAAGACATGAAGGCAAACATAATTGCCGGTACGCAAGTCATATGTCGATTACACACCACGCAGGATATTGGTTCGCCGTCACCTGAACAGATGCGAAGAACTTCTACCCGTTCCTTGCCGTGATTGCAGATATAACCTAGATGATGGAGTTGCTTTACACTTCGAAATGTTGGGGCATTGAAGATTCGATACGATATTCAGCATGACAGCCGCCGGTTTTCAATGTCTGGGCATCTCCCATGTATTTGAGTACATATAACTTCGTATTATAGTCAGAAGTGTTTGCGCCTACCAAATGTTGTTAAGGGGAGAACCGTCGGTACTTTTAATCAATTTTGATGTCTCTCCGGCGTGCGTGCACCAAATTTGAAAGTTTCGTATATTTTAGATCTACTTCGAAAATGAACCGATGGGTGACCTATTTTGCAATGATTTGCTGTACCGATGTCTGCGTGTACGTGATATGATGTGTGTTGCTGATGTTGTGGTGCTGGTGGTGAGTGCAACTCGAGTTGATAACCTGCGCTTGCGATAGGTCCTCCAGACTCGCCGAACCCGACGGATGCACAACAACGCAGCAGGGTACAGCAAACCTTCTCGGGGCCTGTTTTGTGGTGGAGAAGCTTCTGTAGCAGGAGTATGCACAAAGTGGGCGCAACCTTTTGCGGATGTTGTTGGTAAAACAAAACGAAAAACACAAACCGAAAAAACAAAAAGAGCAACGCAAAACCTGTACCTACTGTGTACGAGTACGTAAAACAGCAAATTCGCGAGCAGCGATTCCCGCAGCAGGACCTGAAGGAGCTCCTTCCCAAGGGTGCTCAGTCAGAGAGTCAGCACCATCGCTACACCCCCCCCGCCGCCGCCGCATTGCTTCCTCCCTGACGCCCCTCCAGTCTAGGCTATGGCAGTTTTTACTGTGCGTAGCCTCCAGTACGAATAGTAGCACGGAATGAAAGAAACGCCAGCACAGCGAGTCTGTTTTGTAGACACAACACATACAAACAAACGATCAAACAAACGAGACAAACAGAAGCAGGAGCATCACAGAGACGACGAGAGTCTTTGATCCTCGCAGGAGCTTGCGCCCCAACGAGTACAGCTAGCTACAGTTCGCTCGTCTCGCCTGGATTGGCCGAGAGATCGAGATAAGGCGCTGCCAGCAAACACTGCTGCTGTGCTCCTATGAGGCGAGTCTCTCTCGCGCGAGAAGTCAGCGAACAAAAAAGGCTACCCGTACGAGCTGCATCGCAAGTATTGCCTACAACCATCGCAAGCAAGCCCAAAGCACACCAAAGCACCACGAGAGACATGCCGATTAACTGCGTCTCTACTGGTAGACCATGGAGACCAAAGCTCTGAACAAGCGCGGGCGCAGTTTGGCTGTGCCACTCGCAGGCGTGGGGCGTGGGGATATTGTGCTCTGTCTGCACGCTGCACTCTCTACGAGTCTGCACGATAATTCCGTTATTTCCTATCATATGTCCTCTGTCCTCTGAATCCTCGACAAAATACTTTGCTTCTGTCGGGCACACTCAAACAAACCAACGTGATGCCGTTGGTCTAGGGTATACGATGACCAACCGAATGCTGTTGTGGTCGTTGTGGTTTCCGGCTCTAACACTTTTTATCTGGCTCTACCAATGTTTTCTCTCGAGAATTTGCTAACTCGCCATATTTGGAACAAAATTTGAAACAGGGTATGACACTGCATGACGAACTGTCGGTAACGGCATTTACAAAGTGATCGTTATGAGCAAAATTTTTGTTAAACGCAAACAGTTTAGTGTCACTATCATATACCTGGTAGGTATTGGGGACCCGGTAGTTAAATCGACTGCGGCTGGCTGTATAAGTTTTTCTCGTACAGTATTCGTATCGTTTGGCTCTTGGCAACTGGCTATTAAATGCTACCAGGTATACTTCGTACATCAGTACTGGCTACGTAATCGTTTTGCTTCTTTGAACGCATATCCGAAAATAAAAAGGGACGAAAAGTCATTATACGCTTTTGGTATGATACTCGTATATTTGTATCCACCTTCGTGACGACGTAGTACGATTTAGGGTCTTTTGGGATACTCGCAAGCAAGAACTATATTTCTCTCCAAGAAAACGACAGTCGCTGGCTACTTTATTATTTCTCATAAATCAGAAATGGAATCTTGACAAACCGATGCACCACACAAGGGAGAGGCGCCGATATGTCACAGAAACACATGCGCGACTGTCGTCGATACAGACCTTCGTTCGTTCAAACAAGTTCATTGACAGTCGACGGTGATACAGTTACGCCTATGCCGTAGACCCTGTAGCTTGCGGTGCTCTACATCTTTCATCGCACGAGGTGTTTTGTTCCATACTCGGTTCAAGACAAATACCGTTTAAAGAAACGGTCGACACTCTGGCTATAATAGTATACTTCGAAGTAGTATGATATATAACATCATACGAAGTATTCATATACTCGTACTTGTAATACTTCGTAGAAGACGAGTGTACAGTAAGTGGAAATAATTTAATACGTTGTCCGAAGCATTCTATCATAGATCAAGCGCCGCACACTCCAGAATGGCAAACACCATACCAGTCCCAGGTTTCATAATATTGATACGAAGTAGTGAATAGTACATACCTGGTACGATACAAAATTAGAATACTCTTAATAATAAACCTACAGGAACTAAATTTAAAGCCAGAAGTGGGCACAGAAGGGTTCATTTGTTCCCGTGGTTTGCTTGTGAGTGATCAACGTTGAAGCTCATGTTGCACATTGTCGGATAGCAAGCAATTCAATAATAATAATCCCAAGGTTACTAATAACCATATACTGTAGTACAATATACAGTAGTTGAAAAAATAGAAGCATAACTAAAAGCAATCACTGAATATAGTACGAACAACCCTGACAGAAATGTGTACCTGTTGAAGAAAATAAATTTAGAAATGTAAAGTGTATGAGTGGAGCTAGTTGTTGCCTCGGCCTGGAAAAATTCCCGCCGTGAGCTGAGGGGGTACTGGTCCTGCCAAGTTGCTGGATCGACCGACTTGGATACGAAAGAAGGTTAAGATCAAAACATATATTTTCGTATGATACGTTTCACATGATTCGAGTGGAAAATCGCGCCGCGTCCTTCTTGGGGGCATGATGTCGGCATCGCCGAGGTGGAGAGCTGGCGTCCGGGCGAGCACGGCGAGTGTGACGGCTAGCGGACTGACCGATGGCAGGAGGATAGCGCCGATCAAGCGCGTCGGGATGTAGCCCGCCGCGGTGATGTGGGTGTGGCTGATCGAATTGACTCTGCTGGAGATACCCACGAGCCTACCAAAAGCAACCACAGCAGATATGAGGCAGGTGCTACTACGGACATACTGCACGCAATACTACTCCAGATGGCACGTAACCGACCCAAGCCGAAAGCTCTCTCGCTTGAAGGCGACTAAACCGGAGGCTTGCAGCGATTTCATTCGCCAATGGGGTAACTTTGTGGGAAACGGGACTGCTGTAGACATGGGTGTTTCAGTGAGGAGCTGTATGTCCAATAATATTTTGGCCACTGTCTGCATTGTAAACGGCATTCCCACCACCTCGCTCCATCGATCAGAGACTACGAACTGCTAAAGTGTCTGCGCTTTGTGGCTCAGCCTCACAGCAGTGTCAGCGCTGTTGCTATGTACGACCGCCCACAGCTCGCTGCGAAAGTGTGGCTCCCCCTCCCAACGCGAGTGATGTTCGTCGCCAGGTACTGTCTACATGGCAAGTCATGCTTGATGCGGTCAAGGACGCAAATTGCTGGTCTATGTTCAAGGATACAGATGGCATGTGGGGTGCATGGAAACCGGCCGCTGATAAAATCCTTGAGCAAGGTGTCTATAGAGGCTCTCAGGCCACACCACTTTGAAGAAAACGTTCGTGCTGAACTGATAGTTGACGACACACCAATGGAAAACCCGCAAAGCTTTTATCATCGTGTCCTACACCTAGAACACCAATGGCCAGAAATTCGGCGTCTGATCGACGCCGCAATGGACGGCAAATATCGATATGGTCGCCGTGGAAGGAGTGGCGTCACTGAGTATGCGTGGGACTACTGTCGTGGTGGTTATGCCACCAGTTCTACAAGCAATGCGACGAGGAAATATTATCACTGTGATCGACGGCGTTCAGAAAAACTCGATCGCTGGGAAATGGAGAATATCTACAGCGGTGGCGCTAGGAAGAACCAAATCTCCGACTACGGCGGGGGGCAGAACCGCAAAACCAAGAAGCAGTGTGACCGAGGGCTAACCCACAGTCGGTTCGAGCGTCAGTGCTTGTTCGAAAACCCGGACGCGCGTCCGATCCAAAGATGCGAATACATGGGACGCAAGGCAGAGCACCGTGGGGAGATTCATAATGCTGGTGAATACTGGTATCTGTGGTACAAGGGTGCGCAGGCCCGATGTATTCGATGGCCGTGACCACGGAGTACGCTCTCCCGGAATGAGTGCGGTACCAAGCCGACGCGCAACATCTCCTGTGATGCGCATTTGGGCGAGGTACACGAAATCCGATATATTTGATTCACGCATGGCATGTGACACTTCGATGAACGCATTGAGTAATGCAGCCCCTGAGGCACCGGCATCATCCGCGGAAATAATTGTCGCACCAGCAGTCTCAGAACCGGCTTTGGTCGAGGGCACGATGGCTGTGGAAGGAGTTGAACGCTCGAAATATTATCCTACAGAGGGTAGTTTGGCTGCATCATTGGGAACGGTGCCAGAGTTGGTTGAAAGAAAGATGGGAAACATTTTTGTTGAAGAGGCATTGGCAGTGAAAGGAACTGAGCCTGTTAAAATATATACTGCGGTGGGTGATATTGCTACGTCATCGGAGATGGTGGCTGAGTTGGTCGAGGCAAAAGGGGACTTTGGCCGCTGAAGGGGCTGATATTTCAACTTGCTTATAATAAAAGAGGATGCTTTCGCTACGTTGTCGGAGATGATACCAGTGTTGGTCGAGGGAGGGCTAGATAAAGGTAAAAGAGCTGCGCCTACTGACTGTGGCACTGCAGTCGATCATTGCGAAAGGTTCGCGCTTGTGGCAGCAGACGAAATCATTGACGAACGCGGGGAAAGTCTCAGTACCACGATGGGGGCCAAGGGGGCTTATCGTGGGTCAGGACTGGTCATTGGATTGCGGTCTGGGTGGATACGGTGTGTAGCAGCTGCAGTTCGATGTTTGGTTGGTACTACGTTGTTGCTGAAGACAAACCCGAGCAGGAAAACTGTGGATCGGCGCAGCTTACGGAAACCGATTTCCTGTAACAGGTATTGGGTAAGCTGGAAAGTGTCGACAGGAGCAGATTGTCAGCCTGCTGAATCGTTTCTAGTGGCAAGCCTGTTTCCTATTTCATGTTTGTGTGTTGAAGTCATGCTTGTTATTTGTAAAGTAGTTTACTTCGAATTTTAGAAGTTTCTGACGAGCGGTCTGGGCTTATTGTTGGTTATGATGTTGAATATTTGTGCCGTAGGGTGAAGCATTTTCTATTATTAGATGCACGCGTTGCTTGAGATGCCGCTGGTCAACATGGCAATGGAACTGTGTCGTTTTTGTTGTGTTTGATCTGTTCTGGAGTTGTAGGGCTAGACTGTGCACCATTATGTATGCATATTGTCAGTAGGTTGTTTTTACCTCGGAGCGCTGTCAAATATTTTTGTAAGATGATAGTCTACCATACATCCACGGCGAGGTTTCATGAGTTTGTAGTTTTTGCTGCATACTTTTCAGGCTATTATTTCTGTGGTTCGTTTCTGTTGAAATATTGGCAAGGAGTTTAGGTATATTTTGGCGACGGATATCTTGTCTGCCCCTTCCTTTTTATTATGTCAAGTTGCCCCAAGATCCTTCGGGCCTGTGGGTTACCTTGGGGGGGCGCTGTGGCGGCTGGGCCACCCCGGGATATACTGGCGAGTTTGTACTGATGTGTATAGGCATGTTATTGATGTAGTCGAACCGTTGCATGTAACCGTCAAACGTAGAGACCTGAGATTGTCGTCATTTATGGCGCACATAATAACACTCTGTATTTTGCTACCTGTGTGTGCTTCTGTGAGTCCACCTATCAAGCCGGGTGCGTAGCGATGCTGCCCCGGGCCCCTGCTAAGTTCAGGGGTATAGGTGTGGAGGCGTGGTTAACCGCCTATTTGCACGTCTCGTAGTATACAGGTTTATGTTCTTTGCTTGGGTGTGTCGACTGCAATCCTCGGTCTTGGGACGTCTCCCTGAGACATTATGCAAGTTATGGTGTCAGGCCCACCATACGGTTGAAGGGAGGGGGAGGCTCTGCTGCTGTACGAGCAGGTATATTGGTGGTGCCACCCGGTACGAGTAGCTCTGTTGGACGTGTTCTGTGTTGGGTAATCACCATGATAGCGGAAAAAGTCGAAAATAGTCGAAAGCCAAAAAAACAAAAAAAAACTCGATTATACCGAGCGAGCGCAATAGGCTAAAACTCTGGCGGCATGTGTGCTATCTGGGTCGTGTCTCTGACACATGCTGCAGGTGATACTATTGCCAGGCCCACGCTACTGATAGACGCAGAGGCTCTGCTGTAGATATCGTAGTGGTGGCACCTGATACGAGTACGAGAGTAGATCTGTTGGACGTGTGTTGGGCAATCGTCATATCGTCGCCTGTTTGGCTTTGTTTTGCGCCCTGTGCTGCTCTCCCTGCGCTTGTTGCAGGTGCTCTGCTGTTGTATCTGATTTCGCCAGCTACTGCTGCTGCTTCATCGGGCAATTTTGGTTTTATATACGAAGCGGCTACGGGACAGGACAACAGGACACCTACAGCACCTACTAAGCAAATGCATAGTACCCTGGTACAGGTATGTACTGAAAACGAGCACCCAAAAAGTCAGGCTGAGATTTAGAGGGAGATAAGACGCCCGGCATCCGTTATGCTGAAATTACTTTAGAAGAAACCAAGCCTGTGAGTCACCATTTCTGTTTGCTACCGCCCTCACCTCTGATGTGTACAAGTCGCCAAGAATGAGAAACGCCGAGGTATGGCCGTACTGCGAGCTGCGAGTCGTCTGTCTCGGTCACCACAGCCAACAGAGGGGGGGGGCGATCTGTAGGCACCAGGTGAAAGGTCTTTGTGAACTAAATGGGTCTCAAGCGCCTCGGTGCACGTGGGTGCCCTGCCAATGGGATGTCAATTTATAATAATTGACATCCCATTGCGCCCGGCACCCGGTCTTCGTTTTCCAGTTTTATTAAAAGAAAGATGGCGGATCTATCCGGGGATTGGGGACGGATGTGCACACTTCGGTTATCTGCCCCCTGTCCACGGATAATTCCGCCATTCTGCTTTACACAAAACTGGAAAACGAAAACCGGGTTTCGGGTTCCCCTCGGGCAAATTGACGCTTGGGAGACCCACCCACCCACCCAGTTCACAAATACCTTTTCGGGGGATAAGTCCTCCCTGCTGACTGTGATAACCGAGGCAGACGAATCGCAACTCGCAATTCAGCGATAGCTTCGGCGTTGCTCCTTCTTGCCGACTCGACATAGAGGTGAGGGTGGTACGGTAACAACAGACCCACTGGCCCGATTTCTTCTACACTATCTTCAGCATAACGTATCCCGGGCGTCTTGTCTCCATGCAAATCTCGGCCTGTCTTTCTGGGTTCTCGTTCGCGTACAACAGTAGTACATATAATGCCGGTACCCCAGGCATTAATAGCAAACAGAAATGCTGACCCACAGGCTCGGTTTCTTCTACACTAACTTCAGCATGACGGATGCCGGGCGTCTTTTCTCCCTGTAAATCTCAGCCTGGCTTTCTGGATACTCGTTTTCATAGTATATACCGGTACCAGCTATGTACATGGAAGTAGAATTTTGTCCTGTCCTGTAGTCGTTACGTATAGACAATCCAAATTGCACGATGCAGCAGCCGCAGTGGCAGACGAAAGCAGATACAACAGCAGAGCAGCAGCAAGAGCAGCCAGAGCAAGCGGGACCACACTACTCTGTAGCACCGGGAGCAAAACAGAGCCCAACGGGTGCAGCACAGCAGCAAGCGGCAGCACACCATAACAGCAGCATGCGAAAAATACAAGAAAATGACTCTCTCGCCTCCGCCCTCTGTCTACGTCTACGTACGTACCACTACTCGTACATACTTTACCTGGGACCAAACTGTGACCGACGTCGAGCCGTGCTGCTGTAACTTGAAAGCTGGATTGATTGTGCTGTGCTCTTTTTTTTTGCATGTGACTCGAGCCAACAAAATCGAGGTTCGGAGTCGTACGAGGTTAGCCTCTTGACCGCCGGGGACGCCCGCTTTGTGTTCTCAAAATGGTAAATTTAGTAACACGGCCCTTGTCGGCCTTGTAAAACCCATGAAGGTGAATGCACCAAAACACGAATACACACACCACAGGTACTTTGTGTGCCGAACTACTGTAAACACACACGAACAGAACCCCTTATAAAAAGGATGTGTTAGTGACAGACCCTCACACGTCGATTAACACAAGCAAACAGAGACGTAATTGCGTCGTGATAGTGACTATATTACGGGGGGTTTGGCCGTGGTGCCTAAAGCCGACCACCCGACCCGAACTCTAACCCGAATCCGATCCTGAACGCTATGGGGTGACATGTGCTTGGATGCTGTGGCTTGTGAAGGTTCTAGATTGACCCGGACGGCGTGGATCCTGTGCTTGGAAAGACTCTAGGTTGATTCTGCCGGATCGGGCTGCTGTTGCTTGGAAAAGCTCTAGGTTGATTGAGCCGCTTATCAAACACGTCTCAGCCAACCAGAGTGCGTAAATATCTACCATCGGAAGAAATAATTATCAAGACGTGAAAACTACTGGGCAAGCAAAGGCAGTCTTCTCAGCTTTTCGGGCACATTGTTATGTGCAGGTCACATACGAAGTAGGGTTGGTAATCAACCAAAAAAAAGGCTTGATTTAATTATTGGTTATATTGGTCTTTTTTTGCTTGATTGATCCTGATTATTTGATTATTTGACTTGTATGGCGCTAAGTATAGCATAATAACACCTATCTATGTGTTCATGGTATTTTAGTTTGGTGATGCTGAAACCCATATTCTTTAGTCGTACACTAAAAATACATACTTCGAAGTACACTTTTTGTTTGTGCAAATTTTTCAGTGGGCATTTCAAAACCCATTCACTTCAATTTTTTGGCGTTTTAGTATACCATACTAAAATCCATACACTTTATTTTGATGGCGTTTTAGTAGACCATACTAAAAGCTATACAGCTGAAATAATCAAAATCAAGGAAAAATAGTCATGATTATGATTAAAATAATCATGGTTGAAATCGTGATTAATCATGATTATTTTAGTTGTTTACCTACCCAAATCAGAAGCTAGGTTTGGTGGGATCGCAAACCTTCAGATAATTGCTGTATCGCTAAGAAAAGGCGCCCCCCGTTATTGGCTGCGTGATTCAGCACACCACCTAGCAAATGGCTAAGTAGCTGGGAGTTTACGAGGTGCAGATCTCTCGAACGGATGTTTGGGTATTGTTGTGAACCGTTCGTCTGGCTAGAGTTTTTCGATTGGTATTTGATGTCAACCACTACACACTAAAATTCTCGATTTGGTATTCTGCGTGTCAGTCTCTGGAGCCGATGTTTGGGTATTGTTGTGAGTATTTCGTCTGGATGAATGCTTTCTATCGGGATTTGATGCCAACCACCACACCTCAAAATTCTCCATTTGGTATACCGCGTGCCATCTCTAGATTGGAACGCAAGAACCGCCATGCTGAAGTTGCATCGGGACCAATGGCGTCAACACGAGAAGTCAACAAAGCTAGATTTGATACACTCCAACAGTCAGTCGTTGTAACACTGTCCAACAGCATGCGGTGAGCGGGTGGAGAATCGCAGTTGTATTTTGTTTTGTCGATCAAATGGGTACAAAACGAGGTCGTATCTATACGCTGCAAAACAAACGACCGGCTTTCGCCCCCTATATATATTCAACCCGCGAAGATTCTCCTGCGACATACCCCCAATTTAACACACACCTTTGAGCCCAGCCGTTTCTCGCGGACACAGTTCTTGAACAAAATAGCTATGGTACACCCTATTGTTGACTTGGATGAGCATTGTAGAGCGTTTTCCGTTAAGTTCCTAGCCCCCGGGATTGTGCATCTGCTTTATTTATTGTTTACATGTTTGCTCAAAGTCGGTTGACGGGTGAGGTATACTGCTGTAGAAGTGCTCAAGTGAAGAGCCTCAAAAACCCTACTGGACCACCCATCTTAACCCCTTTAGAGCCGGAAACGTGTTTTTAAGGACTGAACTACTTGGGAATAGTGTGGGGTACTTTCTTGCGTTAGTAAAAGGGTTAAACACTTGTGTCCGATCTTAGTTGTTTTGTCTGGTACATCTACAGTAGTAAGCGAGACGAGTAGCCACGGCAATTTGTGGTTTAAACACGTTTCGGCCGTGCTTTTTCCGTCCCCTGGGCTATACCGTTTCCTGGGCTATATATATACTCCAGGAGGCTTTTATGAATATGAAAATGCTGTCTTACATCTCAGAAGAGGTGTTGCTGTTAGAAATCCACTGCCGTCGGACGGGGTCGTGGTGACTCCGTGGTCTGGGACGATGCCGTGTGGAGGAGAAGTGA
>JAYJME010001444.1:0-16423 GCA_036873775.1 Costaria costata
TCCCGCGACGGTCGCGACGGTGCTATGCATCGCCAGACGGTGTCGTTCGATTCGAGGGCACGCAGATGCTTCTCAAGGAGGCCACTACACCCCTTGACATCGCCCGGGGCAGGGAGCTCAAGGAGATGCTCGGCATGAAGCACGACCTTCTCTCCAACGCCTCACAGGATATGGTCAAGACGTACGTTGATTGGGCGGAGGTCAGGCTGGAGGCGCGGACCAATCAGCAAGCGTGAGGCTGGAGGCGCGGACCAAGTGCCTCGCAGAAGATGTACGTTGATTGGGTAGGAGGTGGGCTGGAGGCGCGGGCCAACCAGCGCCTCGCAGGAGATGGTTAAGAAGTACGTTGGTTAGGCGGGGGTAAGGCTGGAGGCGCGGATCAATCAGAAGATGTGACGCTGGGGCGCGCAGATCAGCGTGTTTTGGGCGAGGGTGAGGCTGGAGGAGCCGAGCAATCAGGAGGCGTGAGGCTGCAGTCGCGGACCAACCAACGCCTCGAAGGAGGTGGTCAAGGCGTACGTTGATTGGGCGGGGGCGAGGATGCAGGCGCGGACCAGTCAGGAGGCGCGAGGCTGGAGGCGCGGAGCAATCAGGAAGCGTGAGGCTGGAGGCGTGGATCAATTGGAAGGGGAGAGACTGAAGGCACGGACCAATCGGGAGGCGTGAGGCTGGAGGGCGGCGTGGACCAATTCGGACACGCAGGGCTGGAGGTGCGGACCAATCTGGATTCGTGGAGCTGGAGACGCGGACCAACCACGAGGCGTGAGGCTGAAGGTGCAGATTGACCAGGAGGCTTGAGACTGGAGGCGTGGACCAATTTGGAGGCGTGGGGCTGGAGGCTTGAGGCTCGACGCGCGAACCAGTAAGTGGGCGTGAGGCTGGAGGCGCCGACCAACCAGGAGGGGTGAGGCTGGAGGCGCCGACAAATCGGGAGGCTTGAGGCTGAAAGCAAGGGCCAATCAGGAGGCGTGAGGCTGGAAGTGTGGGCCATTCAGGAGGGGTCAGGCTGGAGGCGCGGACCAATCAGGAGGCATGAGGCTGGTGGCGTGGACCGATCAGGAGGGGTCAGGCTGGAGGCGTGGGCCAATCAGGAGGCGTGAGGCTGGATGTGCGGGTCAATAAAGAGGCGTGGGCTGGCGCGGATCAATCATGAGGGGCGAGCGTGGCGCCTTGCGGCGAGGGGCTTGTTGATGACGCTGTGAACAAGGAGTAATGATTTAAAGCTGGGATCAGCAGCGAGCGGGCTTGTTGATGGCGCTGTGAACAAGGAGTAATAATTTGAAGCTGGGAGCAGCAGCGAGCGGGCTTGTTGATGGCGCAGTGAACAAGGAATAACAATTTAAAGCTGGGAGCAGCAGCGAGCGGCGAATGGCGCTGAGCGCGAAATTATTCACACATCGGACAGATCAGATCTCCATCTGATGATCGAGACCTTCCGGGGCAAATATATTCCTGAGTTGTATGATCTCCACGATCTGCTTAGATCATGTTTGCCAGGTGGGATTTGTATGACATGGCTCTTGCGCACGTGTTTGCCGAGTGGGATCTGTATATTATGGGACTTGCACAATATTATGGGACTTGCACATCCTCTCATACCGGCAAATATGGGATCTAGATGATGTAGGTCGCGACCCGAGAGAATTCCACGTCCGCGATGGTCGAAAAGGGGTAGCGGTGGGCGCCGCTCAGTGGGAACATCTTGGTCTTGCCGGGACGGGTAAAGGGGGTCGGGTAAAGGGTTAACGAGGGAAACGTATGTCTAATTTTTTCAGATGGGTGTATGAACCGGCACAGTCAGGAAAATTTAATGGCCGAAGAATCTTGTGTTTGATCTCCAGAGAGGATCTGAAAACAAAATAACGAACATAGAGGGGGTAGCGGTGGATGTCGCTAACGAAGGAAAGAGTTTGTTGTGTGGGGCATGGGCGTTGTCGTGCACTAAGTTCAGTATAGATGGTGATTTTAGTAGGAATCTTGCCAAACGTCGAGCAAAAACGTTTCCCGCCAATTTCTTGAATGCTGTCGCGTGCGGTACTATGGTAGTAGTCTACTGGCGCGCTAGTGGTAGACTTTAAGTAGGCTATTGGCTGACACGTTGGTGGAAGACTGCTTGCTGTGCAGTATGGTGTTGGCCGCCATATTGGTGGGAAGCTACTGCTACTACTTTAGATGTGGTGTTTTTCATGTTTTCACCACGGTATGTTTTTGTGGCTATAATACCTGTATCATTTAGTAAGCAATGACATGCTGGTTGCAGACTACTCTATCGTTTTGTTTGTTTTGTGTAAGTTTGTGCTTTAGCCACCTGCATGTTACAGTATTAAGAAATGCCCATTTAAGGCCATCTCGGGACAGACCATTCTAAGGGACAAGCCGATTTACTACTTGAACCTGGTCTTATCTCCCGAAAATTGTTTACGCGGAGGGTCTTAACGTGGGTATACCACCGTAATAGTATTCTGCGATGTCGGTGGCAGGTTGTAATAGTATACTGGCTGGCGAATATTGGTGGCAGTAGGTGTAGAGTTTTGTCGGCTCACTTTTTTTTTTTTTTGTGGTAGGTTTTCCCGGCGACGCTCCGAGAGAGAAATTTGCATACACCTGACAGACCAGATCCTCATTTCAGGATCTAGATCTTTCTGGGCAGATATACATATGTATCCCTGGTTTGTATGATCCGAACGATCTACAGCATATCATACCTGGTATATATCATGGTCGTTTGCCGGGTGGCATGATGTAATGCACCTGGTATGCATGGCAGGGCTCTTGCGAACATGCCTGCTGGGGGTGGCATCGGGGTAATACGGCTACGATTGCTCTACATGTCATAACGGCACATAATATACAGGATCTAGGTGATCTAGATGATCTAGACCGTGATCTGTCATATGTGTTGAAACGTCTCCTGAGCACGGTCTACACTTTTTTGTGGACTGCCTACAGTAGTAGCAGAGTTCTATTGGTGCTGATTCTATTTTTGATGTTGTGGTTTGAAGCTTCAGTAGGCTACTGAAGCCGTATCCCTCTTTCCATTTATGAACCAATACGTGTAGGAACACATCTTGTTGCTACGGCAGTAGTCTCGAGTTCGAAGCTCCAACAACCTTCTGGTACTATGCTGTAGTTTTGTTTGGTAGGCTTTTGGTGCTATGCTATGGTTCTTTCCCATTTAGCTTTTTCTTCTGGTTTAAGGCATCATTCAGGCTCCTGGTGCTGTGCTATGGTTCTCGGTGAGGCCCTAGTAGACTTTTGGTGTTACGCTATGGTTCTCGTTGAGGCCCCAGGGGTTTTCTGGTGCTATGCTATGGTGCTCGGATCTTTTTATGGGGCTATGCTCTGGTGTTATTCCCATTGGTCTTTTTCTTCTGGTTGGAAGCTCCAGTAGATTTCTGGTGCTATGCTCTGTTATGGCTATCTTTCCATCCAATATTGTACCGTTAATATTATTTTATTAATAGTATTATAGCAATTTCTTCTGGTGAGAAGGTTCAGTAGGCTCTACTACTACTTTCTGCTGTTCTATGGCATGTTGTGGTTTGAAGCTTCAGTAGGCTTCTGGTGCTACGCTCCTCTTTCCGTTCCAGTATCACGGTTGGTTTTGTTGCTACTGTACGCGGTCGTTTCAACCTGCTTGAAGTCGACTGGTGCCGCGATTATCTCGCAACCACTGTTCGGTTGTTATTGCTATCTTCGAATTTGAAGCTTCTTTACCCCTTTAGAGCCGGAAACGGTTTTTGGGGACAAAACTACTTGGAAATAGTGAAGGATACTTTTTTTTGGGGGTAGGAAAAGGGTTATAGGGCTCGTTGCTGTATGTCTGCCCACGCAACACAGCAGTTTGTGGCCATCTTCTTGAAGCTTCAGTAGCCTACCGTTGGTGCTACCGTTGTCTTTCCGTTGAGCAACACAGAGTGCTGTTTGTTGCTGTATTCGGTTTTGTAAGCTTTATTTCAGTAGACTGCTGGTGCTACGAGCTCAAACAACGGCCTCAAGCCCGATCTACAAGATTTTATAACCTCATCCTATTAATAGAGCGCCCCATGGAGGACGCCATGGGCTAGGCCCAAAACACGGTCGTGTTGTTCTATGGTTATCTGCCCACTGATCAGCCCATGTGGTCTGAAGCTTCAGTATAGACTTCTGATGCTATGGCGGTTGTCTTGCCATTGACAATGTTTTGCAAGCTTGAAGCTTATTCAGTAGACTACTGGTGCTGCTGCTATGGTTCTCAGCAACACGTTTATTGCCTGCTGTCTTCTCGTTTGAAGCTTCAGTAGACTACTCGGTGCCATGGTTCTCTTTCTAATGAGCATTTCTTTCAATTGTATTGCCATCCCGTGGTTTGAAGCTCTTAGACTAAGTAGACTGCTGCTATATGGTTCTCTTTCTAATCAACGCATTTTTATTTGCTATCCGGTGGTTTGAAGCTCTACTAGACTGTTGGTGCTATGGTTCTCTTCCTATTGAGCAACACATTTCTGGTGTTCTCTGGTTTGAAGCTGCAGTACGAGAGGGCGTAGTATCATAATACTCGTACGTCATCGGTCTGCTGTCTGCTGTAAATCGAACCCTTTGCTACTTCAGAGGGAAAACACGGCGATTACTGCATCGACCACAAGAAACGGAGATGGAATACACGAACGCAGCAGCATAAATATGCTGATACCTGTACTGCCGCACCACTCTCTTCCTGGGCTGGTGATGATGCATGTTTCATGTTCCACGGGTACGCTATTATTATAGATACCACCCGACCGCAGGAAATCACCCTGGGTGATAAAAAAAAGCAAAACGCGAAATACGTATCACCCTGGGTAATTTCTTACGTCCAATACGGTATGCATGGGTGCCGAAAGGGTCCATCCATGTGTGAAACACTTTTTTTCGCTGCTGTTACCGTGTTTTGAGGCTTGAAGTTTATTAGACAAACTGGTGCTCGTACGTAGGATCCTATTTCTCCTCGGCAATACCTTTATTTTTGCTATATCCACCCCTTGGTTTGAAGTAGATTACTGGTGCTGCTATGGTCCTCTACCCATTGAGCAAAGCTAGCTAAGCAAAACATTCTTGGTGCCCGTTCTGTGAGCTGAAGATTCAGTAGCCGATTTAATCCTTCATTATTTTATTATGTATTTCAGCTGTTGCTGCTGCTATTCTGTGGCTTGAAGCTTTTCAGTAGACCCCTGGTGTCATGGCTCTCTTTCTGCTCAGCAAAATACTTTTTTTTTCCGAGTACGAGTAACTCAAGCTATTAATATTACGTACGGTGGAACAGAGGAGTCAGGACCAAATACCAAATACTTCGTATGTATGGGGATAATGTGTTCTGATTGTTGTTTGTTCTGGTAGACGCCGCATGGTACAGTTTAACCCCTGTAGAGCCGGAAACGGTTTTTGGGGACAACACTACTTGGAAATAGTGTCGGGTACTTCGTGGGGTAGTAAAAGGGTTAAGGGACCTATCATACGACGGTATATGACCTATATACTGGTATTTATTGTATAATATGTTTTCTGAGTCTCCCCTTTTGAGGAGCTCTCTACCTCACCCAACAAAACACGCCTCCTTTGAGAAAAAATGAATAGGGAACCCGATGAACGATCCCGGGACCCATGGCCTTGGTACATAGTTCAAAGTACATATATATATTTATTATACCTGGTATATACTGTGTATACAACGAAAAATCGGTAGAAGAAAAGCGGTAGGAGCGAGATGGGGCAGTTCCTCGGTTGGTTGAGGAGCCCCGTCAGTCGGAAAACGTTTCACACGTCAGACAGATCATAATCTAGATCATGTAGATCATCTAGATCATCTATAAATCATATCCTGCGGTTAACTGTTATGAGATGTTGTGCAGGACCACAGGTATGGCACAGATCCAACCCGGGACAATCTTTTCCTGGATCATGCAGATTATACGCGGCTCCCACCCGGCAACACGAGCTAGATGTAAAGTGCTGGGATGGGGACGCAGGGTATCCCCTTGCAGGTCTGCCTATCTATAAGTTAGTCCTTGGTGTTACTCGCTTTCTTCCGAGCTTCAGACGTAGTAATAAAAAACAGCTTCATTATTCCACAGAGCCATGATGACATCTGTGAAGATGCGGGGCTCTCGCCCGTCTCATTTCAGGTGTATCCCTAATACAAAACGCCATCAAAACAATACAAAAACGGTCCAATTACCTATTTCTGAGGTAATTACCGGCCTTCCAAGGTCGTACCAAAACAATAGCCCACCCTGATGAGCCGCATATATTCAGAAATATGGGAAACTCGGGGAAATCCTGGTTCTACTATCTAGAACACGAGTCAAAGATGCGGCTCCTCAAACCCATTCCCAGACCTTTGAACAGCCTGGCAATGGAGCCAGAAAAAACTCGAAGAAACATGATTGAAGGAAACGCAGACAGTACAACAAGGCAAACCACCGTCAAGACCCTCCTGCGTACCGCCACCGCGGCGGGGAGGGCGAGACGAAGAAAAGCAAATTGAATCAGAACGCAGGCACTAAGACAAGGGAAACCAACATCAAACCCTTCCCAGGCCTCCACCGTGGCAGGGGGGGGGCGAGTCCTGCCGACGATGCCATATTGTAAGGTGCTGGGGTGGAGACACAGGGTATCCCCTTGCATGGCTGCCTATTAAGCTAGTCCTCGGTGTTACTCAGTTTCTTCCGAGCTTCAGACGTAGTAGAGAAACAGCTTTACTATTCCCAGAGCCGATGACGACATCAGATATCTGCAGATGTGGGGCTCTCGCCCGTCTCATTTCAGGTTTATCCCAAATACAAAACGTCATTCAAACAATACCAAAACGGACCAATTGCCTATTTATGAGGTAATCACCTGCCTTCCAAGGTTGCACCATAACCTTTATGTCGCCCAGTAAAACAAAAAACACTATCATACGGTACGACGAGATGATAGCGAGTTTTGACGGGATTTCCTATGTTATAACGCAAAACACTTTTGAAGCACCTTTTTCGAGCCGCTTCGTTCCGCACTGAGCAAGCATGACTCACGAAAAGTTAGAATAATCGGCGGGGCGTTTTTACAGCTTCGATGGTGCGGCGACGGGCAGGGGTAGCTGACACAGAGACAAGAGCCGTCTGTTCCAAGCCTTTCCTCCCCCCGTTCTGTGTGGGCCAAACGCCGCGATTTCGCTGGATTTTTGTTTTGATGATTGAAATAATGCCTCGCCTGGTATTGTACGAGTGTAGCGTGTGTCCAGAGAGTGGTACCCCCGAGTGGTACCCCCGAGACGTATTTACGTCGTGATGGTGAATCTGCCCGCCTCTATCACGTTGTCAAGATCAAGGGCCGCCGCCAGAAGTGTGCCGCCCAAGCTTAGGGTCGCCTTTGGCCTTTTGGCAGGCTACAAGAGCAGGACGGCGTCCGCCGACAACAAACTACATCGCAGTGTCAGTTTTGGAGTCGGCAGGCAACCCAGCTAACGGGATACTCCAACCGTGCGGGGAAAAATTACGACATACCGTTCGTATGTACAAATAGTAGTACCTGGTATCATACAATACCTACGTATGATACGTCGGACAGTAGTAGAACAGCAAGCAGTACTAGCTCCACGAAAAAAGGCGGCGGGGGGAAGGAACAACAAATATAGTTAGTTTTCTTCTGAACGAAAATCCCCTACCCATTGATACTACCGCCTGTTAATGAACATTTGTTCTTCTTGTGCCGTTCTCAAGAACAACTTTGAAGATAAAATAGCGGTGGTTCTGTGTGCCTGGTACGCTCCACGCCCCTTGCGCGCCGCAGCCTCATGCTATTCGATCCGGGGAAACGGCTCCTCTCTCTCTTTCCCGTGAAGGCCCACCGCCCGCCCCGCGTGGGACCCGCCGTGCACGGTAGCCCTCGTTCAACAACTCGATGTTACGGCTGTCCAAAGCTCCGACTCGATCTCTTGATGAAATTGATCTACTCGCAACTGCAAGCATGCAACGCTTGAATGTTAGTATCGGTACCAAAACTACCCCCGTGTATTCACGAATATTTTACGCACATCATCCACGTCAAGTCACCAAGAAAATGCTTGATTGAACAGCTGTGTTGCTGTAGGTCTGACACACCCACGGCCCATCTCGCGATCACCTCACGGCCGATTCCGAAAGCGCCCCCCTTTCTTTATCACACCGAGGCCCGGTGCGCGTCATGCGTGGAGGGAGCCGCGAGAGCGGTGCCGCATGTACGAGTACCCGATGTTACGTCTGTCTGTGCAAGCTAAAAGCCCTTAATTTGTTCGGAAACCGTATCGTAATCTATCGTGCCAGGCGGCCTATTGATTCTGAAGCTCCTACAACTCAATTTATTTCAGTGAATTCGTGGCGTTCGACCCACAAGGCACGGGGACAGGTGAGACTAGGCGCAGACGGCTAGTATCTGTGACAGCTAAGCCATGCTCGCTCGTGGCCACACTGTCGAAGCTAACGTCCCGTCCATTTTTGTTGCAGGTTTTTCATGAGTCATTCATGCTTGCTCAGCGTGGACTGAAAAATGAAAAAAAAAACGCTTCGAAAAAGGCGTTTCGAAGCGGCTGTTTCAAAAGTATGTTGCGTTCTAAAACAGGATTTTACCTCATTTTTCGCCGGTGTTGTTTTAGTAGCGACGGAAAACCTAAGAGCAAAAAAACTCTTATCAGTAGGAAGAATGTGTGATATTATTGCGTGAAACTGTTAGATAAACTCTTAGGAATGAAAGAAGAGCAGCACCGCCGGGTTAAATAGGAAACCCCTTACTATAATACTATATAGTACTGGTATATAGTACCAGGTGTCCTGATCTCATACGAATTATTGGTTTCACACATGATGTTATACCATGTACGTACGTGATGACCACATCTCGATCTAGATCCTCTAGATCCTACAATAATATCTATCTGCCGTTGCGATATAATATATTATGTTTTGCAAGATACAATATGTGTGTGTACTTCAGATCCAACCGAGGAAACATCATGTGTGTCAGATCAGCATGATGATGCAGATCATACGTCTCCGCAGCCGGCAACATGAGCCAGGCCATGCAGATCATATATACCATGGATAATCTGCCTGCCCTGAACGACATAATAGACAGATAGATAGATAGATAGACCGTGAACGGGGATCTGATCTGTCCGACACGTATATTATGTATGCATGCGATTGTGGTGTGTCTTGTTCCACGTTAAATATATATCGGTACAGTACTACTCGTACTACTACTGGGGCACAGTCGTCTACCGAAATGATGTGGACAGTAGTCTACTGGTGGTGTACATATTATTAAGCAAGTAGCAGCCGGCGAACGTACTTACCCGGAGATATTTATTTCGTACAACTTACAGCATACTGGTGCACAACAAGTATTATATTAGTGGTCTACTAGTTGTTGTGCACAGTATAGCAATAGCAAGCAGCAGTAGAAGTCGTCAGAGGGCTGCACTACAACAGCAGTAATAATAGTAGTAGTAAGGACGCGTGCTACGGTAATACGGTAGAGGTACGAGTACGTAGCACTTTTAGGTTTAAATAGTTTCTGAACGACGGAGCTCCTTACCTTAACCCAAAATCGTCCGGATTCCATTCTCCTTATTTTTGCAATACTACATTAAACATTTCGTCGTGTATACTTAGGCCAAGGGATGGTACTACATTAAACATTTCGTCGTGTATACTTAGGCCAAGGGATGGGGCATCGGGCTAATTAGTAAGCTCACACCACCATTTTGTTTTTGTCAAAAGTTAGGTTTTGGATGAGGTACAGAGCCCCCCAAGTGGGGAACCTTAGAAAAAACATGGAACAACACCCCTATCGTAGCATGTGTGTGTTGTAGTTCGTACAGTAGTAGTAGTAGTATCAATAGTAGTATCAATAGTAGTAGTTGTAGTAGTAGTAGTAGTAGTAGTATCAATAGTAGTATCAATAGTAGTAGCAGTAGTAGTAGCAGTAGTATTATCAATAGTAGTATCAATGGTAGTATCAATAATAGTATTATAGTAGCAGTAGTAGTAGTAGTAGTAGCAGCATGTAGTGCCATTTATTAGCATTATTAGTACAGTAGTAAGGGGAGAGATAGGACAACAAACAGAAGAAAAAGGAACAGCGTAGAGAATGCGTACACTAACTACTGCTGCACTACAGGGACTACTAATACTACACTATTAATAGTACCCGTCGCGACTGCTGTCGGCGATCATATATATATATATATATACCTGGTATATCGTACCGTGTTGTTATCATTGTACTTACGTTGCCATGGCTTAACAACGCTCTGCTTGACTCTACTAACTACTCGAGATGATGGTCCCGACAAATTCAAAACTACCGTAACTACTGCTGCTCTTCTCATCGAAACGACAATAATAACATGTAATACTATTAATATATATAATTCTTCCCATGGAAACGAAGATAAATTTAACACTCTTGTCCAATCGGAACCACTACAACAGCATATGATGAACGGACAAAAAAACGTACGAAAGCAAACATCGACCTATTTTACTTACGATACCTTAATAATAATAGCGTGTATGCTTCCAGAAGCAAAATTAGAATCAAGCGTCGGGCATCTTGCCGCCCCTCCCCAAAAAAACAAAACAAAAAACGGCCCAGCCACAAGCAAGGCAGCGCCAACATAAATAGCTAACTAAGCCCGTCTTGGGGGTTGTTTAAGAACGCGGCCATACTAACATAACTAGCTACTAGCTAACAAGCTCGTCTTGGGGCGGTGTAAGCACGCGGCCAAACTACCATAAAACAGTTAACTAACTATGCTCGTCTAGGGGCGGTGTAAACACGCGGCCAAACTAACATAATAAACAGCTAACTATGCTCGTCTCGGGGCGGTGTAAGCACGCGGCCAAACTAACTGAAAAGCTAATTATGCTCGTTTTGGGGCGGTTTAAGTCGCGACCAAGCCAACATAATAAACAGTTGACTATGCTCGTCTTGGGGGCGGTTTAAGCAAGCGTCCAAAGCAACATGACAACTAATTAAGCTCGGCTTGGGGCAGTGTAAGCACGCGGCCAAACTAAATAAATAGCTAACCAAGCTCGACTTGGGGCGGTTTACGCACATGGCCAAACCAGTTGGTTTGTTGACATAAACAGCTAACTAAGTTAAGCTCGTCTTGGGGCGGTTTAAGCACGCACGCTGCCAAAATTCTCCAAGGAGGGTTACCCTACGTGGGGGATGTGCGTCGCCGCCCAGCTGGAAAAAATGAATACTTCCAAGTACAAGCTCAGGCATGCGGCCCTCTCTTCCTGTAGGACGCCACAATTAACTACAGTATAATATATGCATATTAAAAAGGAGTAACAATACACTATAGCCCTACTTTTACTACCACCACCATAACAATAAGCAGTGGTGGTAGCCATCGGAAAACATGTAACACTGCCCGTATAATCATCTAGGGGTAACTCAACAGGTTCAACTCCATCCAATCAATCACCAACCGCGAATCATCTCGTGGCGTGTGTCGAAACAACCCAGCCATCCTAACCGGGCTGTTGCAGCTAGCACACACCGCTGTGGCAGGGGACACACACCTCCGACCCACACCCGCACCCCTACTCCAAACACCCCACCAACCAACCACTGGAGGCAAGAGAACCATCCTGGAAGAGAAATTTCAAGGAAAATTCCAGGAAATTTCGACGCTCAGCCCACCAACCAACTGGGGGGAAGAGACCTTTCGACACTCACCCCACCAACCAACTGGAGGGGTGAGAAAATTCCGAGAAATTCCGACACACTAAAACAAAACGGCGACAGCATTTGTCCACAAAGGTGGAGGGTAGCCCTTAAGCCTTTAGGCTACACATTGTTTTCCCAATGTACCCTGTATACCAATACACATGGTGAACGCTTTCGGGCGGCGGCGGTGTCGACAGCAACAAACAGTGGCAGCCAAAATCAGAAAAGCCGAAAGCCAACACCCCACTTAGCTAAAATATGGTCGACTTCGAATTGAGAACAATGTATGAGCCTAAAAACCCTTCTCCATGTAGTAATAGTAACTTTTCTTATGTCCACCAAGACAAGGAACAGGACCGGACCCGCAGCTTCCGAAACAAGCTTTTGAAAGCAAAAACCCGATCATCCAAATCACAATCAATTATCTTAATGAAAAAAATATTCCACCTAAAGACAAGAAAAACAGGACCGAACCCCTTCCAAAGTAAGCCTTTGAAAGCAAAAGCTCTCCCTGTCATCGTTTCCCCGCGAGAGTACGTTCTACGTAACAACAGAAGAACCGGGCTGGATCCTTTCCAAAATTAAGCCTTTGAAAGCAAAAGCTAAATTAATCCACCACCTACTACACAACAGAAGGACCGTAATCCCTTTCCAAAAAAAAAGCAGGATTTTGAAAGCAAAGGAAGGCCCAGTCAGCCCCACTGCAAGTAGGCATATCCAGCTCTACTACTACACAACATGACCGGACCCTTTCCAAAAGAACAAACAGCTTGAAAGCAAGCCGGCCACGAAAATGCCCCAAACAAACGATTGAAAGCAGGCCGGCCATGAAACGCACCCGCCCAACTCCCCCTCCCTCGAGTCCGCCAGCACAGCAGCAGCGGAAAAAACAGCAACGGTTAACCGTCTACAGCAAGCAGCAGGATTAGGCCATCAAGACGGCCGACAGAAAACACATAAGAAACAATACCACCCCACCGGCGCTCTCCGAGAAAACAAAACCGGAGGTGGTGTAGGGGCGTACTGCCGGGTGCTTGTCTGCCTGTGTCAACTCTGAAGCGCCACAGAGCTCTGCGTCTACATGACGCACGTACGTAGCTCCTCCTGACTGCACTAGTAGGGAACGACGTACCGGCATTAGTGAATGGCGAACGTGCATTCACTTGCACAAAAAAGCTAGCATGATAAGGTTAAGGCCAAAATAAACCTTGACGCGCGCCCAAAAAGGCCGGTCTAGACCGCCTTAACTGAGCGCTCCTCCTACACTAAAACCAGCAGGACAAGGTCAAAATAGGCCTTGACTCGCCCAAAAAGGCCGGTCTAGACCGACTTGGCTGACCGCCCCTCCTACACTAAAACCAGCAGGATAAGGCCAAAGTAGGTCTTGTCGCGCCCAAAAAGGCCGGTCTAGACCGCCTTGACTGACCGCCCCTCCTACACTAAAACCAGCAGGATAAGGCCAAAGTAGGTCTTGTCGCGCCCAAAAAGGCAGGTTTAGACCGCGGTTTGACCCCCTTGACTGACCGCCCCCCTCACTAAAAACAGCATGACAAGGCTAAAATAGGTATTGACGTGCCCAAAATACCGGTCTGGACCGCGGTTTGACCCCCTTGACTGATCGCTCCCTACACTACAATTCTTGATAATAGCCGTCCAGGAAAGAGCGACAAAAACAAAGCAAGATCCAAGGCACAAAAAATGGGCGGATAAATTCTCTAGTTCCGATGTGTGGTACATAGGCGGCGTTTGCTCAGAGGCTTCTGTTATAAAGGGCTCAGGCATACTATGCTGAATGCGCTTAGAAACATTTTCATAACTTGAAGCATACTGGTAGTATGCTTGGAACGAGCCTGAAAAAAGTAATACTTGGAGTCACACTACAAATTTCAGCCCCGCTTAAGCTTAAGCTTCATGCTTGAAAGCCATGCTTGAAGCCATATGCTTACAAGTCGCGCATACCCCCCCCCCCCCTCCCCCTCCACAAAAGAAGTTGCACCGCGGTATGATTATACTAAATGCACCGGAATAATAATCCTTAAAATGGGGGAAAAAAACGTGTTTTTACGCGTCGCTACGATCAGCAGCAGCACCCTTTCTGGTCGCCGCTAGCTTCTGTGCGGTCGCTTCGCCACGGAAGCAGTATCGTAGAAGCGCAACGCTTACTACACTACTATTACTAACTACTACTTATGCTACTACCGGAAGGGAGGGCACAAGATAACTCACCACGTGAAACAACCACTATATACTTTCCTGGTACACTGTTGCTAATGGTTGACATTTCTGTCTTTCTATACGTACGAAACGGGTTTCAAGGGCCGTTCAAGACGAGACGAAAACAACGCAAAAACAAAAAACGGCACACAATACGTACACACAAGGAACGACCGATTAAGACGAGACCAGACGAAAAAATGCAACCCCCTTCCCCCCCCCCCCGGCAAAATTGCCACGCCTCTCAAGGAGAAAAGACCGAACAAGACATACCAGCATCAATCAAGACGCAAAAAAAAAGAAAAATAACGACAAAATCTTCACACACTGCTTAAAACGCTGGCTGTAGTGCTATAAACGCGGGCTTCCTTTTCTGGAAGCACCGCGGACAGGCGCCAAATTCCCCCCAAACCTGCCAAATTCGCCCGAAACCGATATAAATGGCGCGCACCAAAATCCAGTCGAAAATGGCGAAAAATCACGCGAAACCGCGTCAATAACATGGTGCAACATCAAGGTCGATGAGGGTTTTGAAAGAAGTCGACGCCGCTCTGAACCCTCTCCAGTCTCAATCGGTGATTGGGTAGACCGCCATGGCCGTCTCAATCACCGTCATGACTGTCTCAACCACCGTCACGACCGTCTCAACCACCGTCACGACCGTCTCAATCACCGTCATGAACGTCTCAATCAGCCTTGGACACCCGTCCCGACCGTCTAGACGCCGCCAATACCGTCTCAATCAGGTTTAGGAAGCGATGGAGTAGACCGTCATAACCGTGTGGCCACCGCAGATCAGGGCGGCGTCTTTGGGGCACTCAAAATTGCATGTTCCGGTGCCGTTTGTGTCTGAGCAAGAAACAACACGTGCAACAAAAACAGCAAAATCAAAAACAAATTGTAGGTCGATGTTAAGCCGCAAGTACAGTAGACACAGAAGGGGAGTGCGTAGGTTTCAGGTGACGGGTCAAACATTGCCCCTTGACGGACGGACAGCCGTCACGGAACTTTCTGCACTGAACATATGAACAGCATGCTAAGTCTACAGACCTTGACGGGTCACAACATCGCCACTTTTCGGACTCGGGGCACAGGCTTTTGACCCTCAACAGGAAGAGCATGCAACCATAGTAGTGCAAGTATCATTGTGCGTCGTACATCGTAGTGTATCACGATTTTCACTGATTTATAGCTACAGTACTTTTTATCACCAGTGTATCACTACTTTACTTTGTAGTGTATTATCACTACTGTAGTGCATCACTACTACTTAGTAGTATATCGCCAGCGTACCAGTACTATTTAGTATTATTACGGGGGACCATAGTAAATAGGACCAAATGTTGTTAGCAAAAATAGGGAAAGCTATAGGTTTTGGTGTCTACAGTAGGTCCTATTACCTACCAGGTATGGACCAAATGGTTAGCAAACATAGGGACATATATTGGTCTTGGTGTCTACAGTAGGTCCTATTGTGTCTGCAGTAGGTCCTATTAACTATGGTCCTCCGTAATAGTAGTATTACTAGCGTTAGGCTTCTTCGGGTGCCGAATGCTGCAATCGCCATTCATTGTATTTTCGACGATGTTTTTTTTCGCCTCTCCACTCCCCCGAAGGGGTTAAAATACCTGGCAGTACATACACATACACATACACATACACATACAGGTACCTTGTAGCAATTAAATACACAGTTGAGATGGTAAGCGGGGTTTTGGTAGATGTTTCGTTGGAACCACAACCACTGAGCTACCAGTCAGCGTTGACTGATGATAGCTCTGGGGTTATTATGGTGTCAGTCGCTGGTTGAAGGATGAGATGCAGGGGCATTTTGGTGCTTTTTTGAGCGTCGAATCGGTTTCACATTGCCGTTCCTTTATGTTACGCGTCTTCACTGTTCTACTGCTTTTGTTGTTTCTTCGCCAGTTTTTGCGATTGACACACGCTGCACATTGTCGGTCGGATGGCAAACATAACATCCTCACCGTAGTCGTCGGTGGCCTTGCCGCACCAGCACTCCTCCCCGTACTGCAGTCCGAAGAACGCAGCCTCGGCGTTCGCGCTGCACGTCTCGTAACAAGACTGCGACACAAAGACACCGACAACGACAACACGCGGAGGAAGACGAAGACAACAAACCTCAGCAAAGCACACGAAGCTCAAGAGGGCGTTATAAGCACCGTAATGCGGTAGGAGGGAGGAGGAGGGCCTGCTTTGTGACCCCCGGATCTAAGTTACAATCACTACGTACAGCAGTGCGTTAGGAAGGAGAGAGAAAAAAGAGCGAAGATCATAAATGGCATGGGGAAAAAAGAAAAAGAAAAAAAAGAAAAGCGTGCGGCAAGCAGCCAAAGAAAGGTTCCCGAAAATAGTTAACTCCGACCCACCCCCCCCCCTCACACGAGTACCTTCTGCTGTATTGATTCATGCAAATACCGAATGTTTTTGTTTTTTGTCCTCTTGATCTTGATTTTGTTTTCATTCCTTTTCG
>JAYJME010001445.1:0-16417 GCA_036873775.1 Costaria costata
GTACTCAATTCGTGCATGGCCGTAGTCGTATGACCATAGACCCTCGCATCCCTACTATGCCGGGACGGAGCACGTCGAATTTTCAGTGAAGGGTGAACTGCATTGCACTAAGAACCGGGGGGGGGTGGGTTGGTTGGCGGAGGGGCGATGGTGGTGTGTGTCCGTGTACATGTATACTCTCGATAGGCGAAGGGGTAACATAGGTAGAAATACACTTGTGCGCGTTCTGTAGCGGAAGGGACTACCCCCGAGACACAAGATCAGGATTCCCAACCCAATTTTGACCTATTAATAGAGTAGAACAAGAACGCTTCAACACAGGACTGATTCAAAAGAGCACATCGTCACGGAACGTTCTGGAGTCTCTTCACAGCCCCCGAAAAAGCAAGCTCTTGAAAACCAACCATTGGATACATGCGGCCCCCCATACCAGAACCGAAGGTACATAAAGACACAGAAGCAGCACGTACACAACGCAGCAAACCACACACACAACAAACGTTCAGCCCCTCAACTCCCCTCACAAAGCCCTTCACCCCCCTCGGACAAAAGTTATCCTCTCTACCCCTCCCTGTGCCCTCTCCTCGGCCCGTGCTCACTTGTGAACGGTGTGCGCTGTAACTTGGTCGTGCAGCATGGTGTCATGGCACCCGCGCATAGCGTGCGGGCACGCGACCCTCCTCTTGGCGCACTCCCTCTCTTGGTGTGTCTGGAGGTCTCCCGCCGAGAGTTTCTTTCCGCAGGCCGGGCAGCCGGCGGGGCGGCGCGGGCACTCGGCGCGCTCGTGCCTTTCCATCCGGTCGCGGCGGTCGCGGTGCGTGCAACCGTGATTGCCACACTCTATCCTGCGAGGACGACGTATGAAAAGTAGGGTCGACAAAAAAAATGAGGAGCATTATGGTGGCATTTGTGGGAGAGAAAGACAGGGAGAATGGCGGGTTTGCGGTGCGTGCAACCGTGCTTATCGCATTCTATCTATCTTGCAAGGACGTGTAATGTACAAATTAATAAAAAAAACGTCAGCTGTGAGATCAAGGCTTTCGTCGAAAGTCATCTTTGCAAGCTGCGTGGGATGCTCATAGATACGTAGGATTGACCAAAGCTGAGGAGCATCGTGAGCGCGCGAGAGAGAGAGACGGGGGACAATACAAGCCGACGGCGGTGTGGGGAGGGTTGGTTTGGCAAGAGGGGTAACGCTGAGCTGGTATCTCTCCTCGAAGGGCCTCCTCTTGTTGGGAAGGAGAAAACATGTTTGGACTTGGTGGCTCGCAGGCCAGGAGATTTGGTGTCCAGACTGTCCCCAATGGCACGCGTTGGGACACAGCCAAGTGATTCGTAAAAGCGCACTGCACAGCTACGTCCAAGGTTGGCATGCTATTGGTCTAAGGGTATTATAGGGTGATCGTGTTAGCCTGTCTAGACCAAGAAGTGCGCGCAGGCTCTGGCCGTGTTTGAGTACGACAACGTGAAAAGGGTAACCGGCAGTTTGCACCGTACACTTTGGTGAACCCACACTTTGGCGAACAACTTTGTGCGAAAGGTGTCGTTCCATGATTTTTTGTGGGGCTCACTTCTCATTTGAGGAGCTCTTATGATATATCTCCCCCCAAAACGTTCTTTGCTTTGACGGCTCTCTTAACCCTTTTCTACAGTACCGCAAAAACGTATCACACACTATTTCCAAGTGGTTTTGTCCCCAAAAAACCGTTTCCGGCTCTGAAGGGGTTATTAACCCTATGAGAAATCCCCATGACCATGGTATCAAGCGAAAACAGCGCAACAAAACCGAACAAACGATAGGGCAATAATATGGCCTGTTCCTCGGTTGAGAGTACCCTTCAGTCAGACACAGGTTTAGCCAACAACTGGTACGACTATGCACCGCCACGTGAACCGCTTTTGTGAACCGCTTCGTGCTTCTGCATTCTCCCGCAAGGCTACATGCGCACAACCAGTGCATCTTTCTACCTTTGCGCCGCGTGTTCCTGCGCGCGTTCGCCGGCCTCCCACTCCCCTACCCTGCCTTCAGCATTATCCAGCAACGCCTCCACTTCGTCGTGTCCCGACTGGCACGCCGATCAGCGGGAAGGTAAAACGCGAGGTTACGAAACAGTACGAGTAAAAAACGATGACCTCACTGCGCGGGTATTTTCAACAGGTTTGTGGAGCAGAAAAGGATTAGATGCGCCCACCACGGGGGAACAGGAAGTGACTCAAGAGCAAGACTCATCATTTCGTTTGTGCGCCACGATGATGACCGTGTGCCTGTAGTAGGGCAAGAGTTTGTTCCTAACCGTATGGAGACGCACCCCATTGCCGTACAACGGTGTTTGGGATGTTCGTTGTGGCAGAGACTCACGGTGCGGAACTACAGGCATGTATAGTGTACAGCAAAAGGTTGGGCGCGGTGTATGCAGGATACACATTTAAACGATGAAATCTTACGCGAAGAGCGAATGGAGAAGACACAAGGCACCAGGGGTACACAATCGAGATGACCCCTGCAGTTCACCCCTTCATGCGACTCGCCGAACACCTCACGGCGCTTCGCGCTTGGTGCAATCAACGTCTACCTGGTTGGTGAAAACTCGACGTGCTCCGTCACGGCAGAGTAAGGATGCGAGGGTTTATGGTCAAATGACTACGGCCATGCACGAATTGAATACACCCCCCCAACGATTCAACACGGTAACTGCGCTATGTTGTCTTGTGTAACGGACAGTGTCAGACGACAGTAGAGTACGTCCATGAAAAAAGTTGAATGTCCTGTAGCACCTTTAAAGCGAGGTCCAAGGCTGTGAAACCCTCGTGGTCTTTCCGTCGCACAAAGTCACGGAACGGGTGATACCATCCAAGGCTCGGGCTGGTCGCGTCGTGGGACGGTTTCTGCTTGCAGAACCTGGAAAAATGTTCACCCAGCAAAAAAGTCGTGGGATGCAAGAACGAGAAACAGGAAGGTGGAAGAACGAGAAACGGGAAGGGAAAAATAGTTGCGGGCGGTTTTCCATCATGTATGAACGTAAATATCTCCAGCAAAAAGACAAGGCATCGACAGAACGTGTCCCCAGAGACGAAATAAGGTACAACTTCGTGATGTGCGCATCCCGGCAACGAAGGCGTATCGTGCCAGAAAGCGGAGAAGAATCTCTCGCAGAGGGTCAGGCTGCAGATAACCGAGTGAGAAGAAACGCTTCATTATAAGGTGAAGACTCCGCTGTTAAGGGTCAACCTTCAGCCCACCGATTTAATATATTTTGCCTTCCGGAACAGCGTATTGACAACGAAAATTGCTGGGTATATCCAAACATTAAATGGTATCACGTAATAGCTTCAGTAATATTCAAAATGCATGCTTCTTCGGGAGACTCTATTTTAACAGCGTACCCCCAAGCATATATTAGCCCGAGTCCCCCCCTCCCTCTCCGTGTACCCTAACCCTACTACATCCCTCTTGGAGAAGCTGTTGCCCCCTCGAAATATCTACAAATATCGCCGCGCATCGACCCCCCTCCCCGCCCACCCCCAGCTCACCTCCTCCTGAGCAGTAGGTCCCTGAGACGATCCACAAACAGCACTACAATCGCCGAATTCCCGTTGAATGCCGCGTGGTGTAAAGCCGTCTTGCCCTCGAGAAGTGTAGCTCTGGTGACGTCGCTGATCGCGTCGTCGACCGACGCGCGATTACCGAGGAGCTCCGCCGCGACTAAGTCGAAGCCGCAGACGGCCACCCACGTGAGAGCCGTGTGGCCGGCCCGAGACTCGATGCTCGAACTGGCTCCCTGGTGTTTTTTATAGCGCCCAGCAATATTTACCGAGTGCTGTATGTAAGTGTAAGCACCTACCTTGTTGCGCGAGGACTATTATATACGGGGGGACGTAATAATCACAGCCGACGATGGACCCAAAGTAACACACACTGGTATGCTCCGATTTTTTCTCACCATATTACGTTTTGAGTACTATTTTGCCTCGGACAATAGTCGGCGAAACTGCTTAGGCCTTATTTAGATTATAGATTGGATGGCGGGTGACGGCATGGGATAGGTATGGGGTCACAAGTAGATTGTTCACAAATCAGTACGAAGCGAGCGATAAAACATAGTACCCCCGAAGGGTTCGAAAGCTCGACACTTTCCGCCCACAAATACGCTCTCTGTCTACATACACAAGGCCAGGGTTATCGAAATTTCACCGTGCTTATCGTTACTACAGTAGTAGAGAGGTAAATGAGGCAAGACTGCCTCGTACTCGCAGTAGGCTGTGTGTGTTCGAGTAAAATAAAAACGAAACCCCACCACAAAAAACACACACATACATCAGTATCAAGCCACCAAAATCACAGCAACCCGGCGACTGCGGGCAACTCGAGACAGCATGCGACGAAACAAGCCCCACACGAATGCCCCAAGCTAGCTCGCTTCTATAGACGCCGGGTTTGTGGAAGTCGGTGGCGTAAGGCTCTCTCGCATTTTGTGACACAAGCCGTCGACAGACAGTACACCGCAGGCAGCAGATAGAAGGCAGACTAATTAATCAATGGAAGCCTGTACGCACTCCACAATGAAGAGGTTTTTTAGTCATATGGAAAAAACCGGCCTCATTAAAACCCGATACGAAGTTCATCGTCACCATTGTGGCTGGTTTGGACCCCACCGTTGGTCGTGGCCATTTAACTCGCAAGGCGCATCCGGCTCTTACCTCCTTCAGGAGACGCCGCACCGTGTCGGCGTCGTTTTCAACCGTGGCGAGGGCAAGTGCCGTCGTGCCCCCCCGCCCCTCGGCATCGAGAAAGAAAACAGGAGGAGGCCCCCCGATACCGATCCCGGCACTTTTTCTATTAGGCGTTGGTGACACCGCTGGTGACACCGGTGGCACGGATGTAGCAGGCTCGCCACCTTCTCTTGCGACTGCTGCTGCTGCTGCTGCTCCGTCCGTCGAAAGTCCCAGCCGATCGCAGGCGGAGTTGAACTCGGGCCGGGTTAGCTTGGCGTGGTCGATGATGCGGTTGATCTCTTTGAGGTCTCGGGCTTCGACGGCGGTCATGACGTTGCGAGTTTGCTGGGCGTTCGCGTGAATCACGCTCCAAAGCTTCCGCTTGCCTCGAACAGCCTCTGTTGCCCCTCTATTTACGGGGAAACACGAGTAACCAGAACCAAATATGGCCATTAATCGTAAAAATTGGAGGGCATATATATTTTTGGGTCTATTAATAGTGGTTTCTGATTATTACGATTATCATGCCCCCCCGTGATAGAGGAACAGGGTGTGGAGATCAGATCCACGACGACACCGGAGAGCTCTTTTTCGGGACTGCTGTGTTGTTTCGGGCGCATGTTTCGGTGCTTTTAAGATGAGTACTATACCGTAGCATTGACCGGTCACATGCTATTGTCCACATCACGCCAGCTGATCAGTGCACCTCGCAAACCTAACAATTACAGTATGATAGTAGCAACACGCAGTGATTTACCTTACACTGAAGCACAGCTACGTACGTCTTTATTTAGGTTGTTTTGTTGTTGCAGTTGTACGGCCGAGTACCTTCATAACCAAGCCTATCCCACCCTACAATATAAAAGCCCATTGAACGGAAAAAACAACGAACGGTCGGTAGGAGGCGCGAAGTCCATGATGAGCGTTTTCCAGGCAAATCTGCCTTATATTCAAGAGAGCACTTTGTTGTTGTCGTTCCATCACCCGCGAGCACCGTCCCACGTATTTCTACCGTGGAGATGGCCACGATAGGAACCAGAGGCGCGACGCCGCCGCCATAGCTGGCGTGTTGTATCTCGGCTTCTTCTCATAGGAAAACATCGCCGCAGAACAAGAAAGGCGCACGCACAACTTTGAAACCATACGACTGGGGAGAAGTGGAGGAGAGATGGAACAGCGCACGCCGGCAAAATAGCGATACGAGGTTAATATGTCGGAGTGGGAGTGGGCGACCTTTAACTTTATAACCCTGGTATATGGGCAAGGCTTGACGGGTCGACAGCAGCAACACCTTTCACCTGCGGTAGCGAATCTCATTCTCCATCGCCCGCCCCAGCGTTTCCGCCACCTTATGACGGCGGGCGATCCGAGCCCAATCGAGGGCGGTTCTCCCACGCTGATCGGTGGCAAACATGTCCGCGCCCTCCACGATCAGCGCGGTGACGGTGTCCGCGTGACCCCAGTTTGCCGCGCGCATCAGCGCAGTGTAGCCGTTGACGGTCAAGTCTATGTCCGCTCCCAGGTCGATGGTCCGCACGAGGTCCGACGTGCGGCCGCTGGCAGCGGCGAGCGTTAAATCCTTGCATGCCTGAACAATTAGCATCACGAATTTGACGGGAATCGACGAGGGAAGAAAGGGCTGTTTTTTTTTTTCTCGCAATAAAACTGCAAGTCGTGAACCGCGATGGGGAGGGGGGGGAAAGATGCCTAGTATGACATGTGACCCCTGATCTGAGTTACGACTACAACAGCAGGAGGGAGAGAGAAAGAAAGGCGAAGAAAATATACACGGGGATATCAAACTCAAACACACTGGTATGGGACCACCATCGATCATAAATTATCCAACGTCCATTTGTGCCTGAAAGACTGCAAGCACAATACTTTGGACGTAGCGCGATATATTATTATAGCGGGCACTTGATGGACAAACAGTGCTGGACGAAAGTGCTCCAAACACGCTGGGAGGTACCATCCGAGTGCGACTTCGACGCAGGGTTGCGGGCAGATCTTCCACCCTATGAAGCATCCAAGCCACGTACTGTACGTACGTACGCACTACTCGTATACGCGAAATGTTTACCAGATATTCTGCGACCCACCTCTACTTACGACCCTTTAACCTATACCGCGGAGGGAACACTGCGTGGCTCAAACAGCAGTGATGTTGGATAACCTGGTACAACGTAGCACTGAGTTATCGCCCAACGAACGTCTATAAACCACATCGCTCTAGAGCAGACTCCGCACCTGTTGTGCCACTACTTTCTCGAGCTCTTTGACTTGCTCGGCGATGTTTGAGCCCGAAAATAGCCCGGTGGAACCCACGTCTTCTGGTACCATGATGACCAAGCGGTGCTGTGAGCCAGCTGTGAGCGATTTCGGCCTGGATTCAAATACTCTGTAAGGCCAAACACGACTGAAGTTATACGGCCATCACCGGACGACCCAGTGAGGGAGATTGCGAGATCGCATGGCACGCGTCCGCTCTCGAATTACATATTACTAGAACGAGCGAGATAAACTGGGCTCGTCAAACGAACTACCTATGGACAAATGACCATGCGCCCATATAGGTCACGAGCGTGGAGCCTTCTGGTACCAAAGATCCTCAACACAAGCGAACATCTGATACGTACATGATCACAGCGACAAAGATGCGGCGCAATTAAGATGTGCGACGGTTTCAAAGACGGTAATTTTTTTCGGAGCATGCAGCTCGCAAAGCACAAAGCCATCGTTTACGTAAAGCTCTACCAGGTACAGCAGTACACACAGCAGCTCAACAGCACTCCTATACATAACCGTTAATAAGGTGCCTGCTAGCCTCTGGTGTTGGCGCTTGGCGCCCATACCCAATGGATCGGATACCGGATACCATGATTCCGATTCCCGCCGTTTGCCGTTTCAGTTTTTCTATTTTATCACCCTCACCGAAAACGCACATCTTCTCGGTGGAACACCCAAATCGTGCGGTGATCCCTAAAACACCTTGCAAAAAGATCAAGTCAGCACCTAAGCAAGGGTTCGAAGCAAAACCATGGCGAAGGCTAGCTGCGTAATGACGAGCGACGAGGAGGGTCTTACGGGGTCGCTGATGCTGTCCCAGGTAAGGCTGAAGGCAGGCACTACTTCGATCAGCAACGAGAGAACACACAAGCGAATAGCAAGGAGGGAGCAAGCAGCCCAACTGCTGTGCACTGCCGGCTCACCAACGCACGGCACGCGTCGAGCGGGGCACATGCAGGGTGCACCCGACACCATGTCCCATCGAGCGTTGCGTCGGTGATACGGCGCTCCTCCCGCACGCGTTACGGAAGTGCACAGCCCATGGAGAGAATGCCATTTATCCTGGTGGTTCGTGGTAATAGTTTATTGGTACTAAAAAAAAGATGGAAATCCGCCAACAATCTCGAAGCCACGAGCTCCATGGGTTTAAAAATCTGCACCTCTGTTCTACCGTAGGCTCTGCTGCTGTGCTGTGTACCTGGTACTCTTGGGTAAGTGCTGCTGTGCACCAGGTACACAGCCGAAGCTGCTGTGCACCAGATACACAGCATTTGTGCACCCGCGCTGCCACGCTGCCTTTCCAGCTTCCTGCTTGCATGTTCTTTACTGCTGTACCTGGTACGTATCAACAAAGCGGTAGTACGTACCGGTACGTAGCAAGTCTGGTGTATACTACCTGTGGTACGTACGAGAGGTGCCTAGACTTGGCCACCTGCAAGCAGCAGGCAAACCATGCGCCGGGTGCAACTAACTACAGCAGCAGTAATACACGGTTGCGTTGCGTTGTCGCTTTTTGATCGTGATCTCTTTAAGTCCGGGTCCTCAACGACTGCACGCGTAACGTTGTGCGTTGTCCGGAAATGCCACCTTTGAATGATGACAGGCTCAGGAGGAAGCGCCGACGATGATCACAGGAGAGATCACGGGCATGCGGCCGGTGAGTAAAAATATTCGAAAAATGTTCGAAAACTATTACAACTATGAATACTCTGTTGCTGCAGCATGAGACACCTCGAAGCAAGACACAGGAATGTTACGTGTCATAGCCCAGTCTGGATTTCTTTTTTGCTGATATACTCGTGTGATATGTTTATAGACTGTCGGGAATATTTCAGGTGGTTGATATCATACTCGTATACGTACGTAGCCCGGGCTAGATTTGTTGTTTGCTTTTGCTCATACTTGTACCATTGCTATCTTCGAAGCGAGAAACAGGAACCTTTCAGAGCCTTGGCTGGATTTCTTATTGTATTTCTCGTATTTGTATTCGCACTCTGGTACAAAATTATCCATGGCATTTGGGCAAGGGTATGTTACATCAATAGAGCTGTACCCCGACCATCGCCTTGACATGTATTTACTCGCCACAAACCGGTATTATTGTGCTCGGATAACCCAAAACCGAACCCGCTGCGGGTAACCCGGGTTTTCGAACTAAAGAAGCGGGCTGTCCGAGTATCATACGGGTACTTCGAAGTGTAATAAATACTACCTGGTACGGGTAACCCGGGCACTCGAGTATACGAATGGATATGTATCATACTGAGATAATTCCAGAAGTGAAACCCGAACCCGCTGCGGCTAACCCAGGTTTTCAGACTGAAGAAACGGGTTGTCCGAGCACGACAGGCAGCCCGTGTACTGTGGACAATATACCGGGTTTCAGACAAAAAACACGGCTTGTCCGAGTAATACGGGTAACCCGAGTACTATGGACACAGCAGTACAGGGTTTTATGACAACAACAACGGCTTGTCCGAGTACTGCGGGTAACCCGGGTGCCATGGACAAAATACAGGATTTTCAGGGAAAAAAAAACAGGTTGTCCGTGTATTACGGGTAACCCGGGTACTATGGACAAAATACAAAATACAGGGTTTTTGACCAATTACAATGGGAACACGAAGTTTTACAGTTGTCTTTGAAAAAATTGGAAGAAAATTTGAGGCTGAAGATACTCTCGTACCGCCGCTGTGGGAAAAAAGAGGAAAAATATTTTGTTTTTTCTTCTTTTTTTTTCAAGCGGCGCAACTTGTTTTTCTCGTTGAAAATTGTGAACACGCTAAATCAGCTCATTCGACGCTAGACCTTCGATCTCGATACAGACTCAACCCACGGCCAACCCGCTTGGTGTCAAAGCCAACGAATGCAGATGACTGCCTCGAACATATCATGTGGATCCGAAGTTTATGGGGCGAGAGCGTGCCGGCGGCGTCTGACGCTCTTCTCCCAAACCTGAAAAAAAGCCTATTTTTTGCCATCCGAGAGGGATCGAGAACTTTTGTCAACTGTTTTCTACACACCAGCGGCCAAACGTTTTTTTTATCAGACGCCTGGCGAGTGCCCGCCACGTATCACCAGCCATAGTGTGAACACTGTTACCCTAGGGTGGGTCGGAGCCCCTAACGAGCGCGCCCCGATCAGAGTTCATGACGCAGTCGTTCAGTTTGTCGATCGATGTCTGTCGAGGACTCGGAATCTCGCCGCTTCGAAACAAAGATCGGCCTGAGTTTTTCTCATTTTTGTTTTTTGCTTTTTGCAAATTTCAAACTTTTCGTTTGAAGAAACGTGCTCATGGCGAGCTGTACTGAGATGTTACCGAGCGTATTTTTGAAATTCAAACTTTTTGGGCAAACATCGTCGTTCCATTATCACCGGTCTAACAAAAAATTACCACCAAAACAAATAACATCGGACGCTCTCGTACTTGTTTCGTCATCACGTTGACTTTCAGGTGAACTTGCATTGGGTCTTGGGCTCGCGGACGTTCGGTACGACAACAGCAAACCGTGGTCACATGATCACAGGTTACTTCCCTTCATTCGGCAGATGCCTTTGCTTTATCGCGCATATCAGGTAGTGTTCAGCATTCCCAGTGCTCATCGATTCCCATCGGATTTTGGAAAAAAACGCACTCTCGCGCTTCCAGCGACGGAAAAATACGCAGAAGTAGTGGCGATAGTTTAATACCTGGTACCCTGGTATTATTAATAATAGTTGTTTTCGCCGGGAATCGGTTTGCCCAACTTCCGCCAGCATGGGTGTCGTCAGTAGGTCTGTCTTATCGGGCAAATAAATAAATAAAGAGGGCAGGCACGTCTACCTTAGGAAGCTGGCCCATCTTTCATATTGGCCTAAGGTTCGTACCGCTTACGGAGGGTGGGGGTAGCGCGAACTATTAAATACGTAATATATGATATGATACGCCAGATCGGTTCCCGCCGTCATTTGCACCACTACCGCCGTATTGTGCCTGCTTGAGGCCTGTCATCAACGCCTAGCTGGCGCATGTTACCAGTACGTTATATTGTTATGCTTCCAAAACGATAGACACGACCACCACAACGTCAAACAGTTACAGTTGCAGTACGATATCAGATTATACTAAATATACACGATATACACGAAATTGACGCCGAGACCGAACATCCTACGGCACGTGATCTACACGCCGTTGTCCAGTTTTTCGTCCTAACCATTGCCAAAAAGAAACTGCCAATAAAAAACACCAGCACGCCTCGCAAGCCGTGTGACCTCATGGCCAGGTTTCTTAATATATTTAAAGCATAACCCGATTCAGTTATTAAAAAACTGACCGTATCGCTAATATGTTCTGGGGGTATGCACGGTTGACAAAGTTATCTAGGGACTTCTTCGTGCGCGGGTACAGTGTCCAACATGATGCCGTACAGCAGCATATGCCGTGAGACCCCTAGACCTCAGGTGTGGACCCAACGTGGTGATAGACTTTGTGGGCATTACGCGTTGTTTTTCGAGGGGGTAAGACACGACAGCAGCACCGATGTCTGTCCCGCGTCGAGAAGCGCCTTCCAAACGGTGAAACCCAGGCAATGAAGGCAGGGGGCAGTGAAAACAGGGAGTAATATCATCACATCATCACATAATCACCATTATAGCCCTCACCCCTGTACGCCTTCTCGGGCCGAATACTATTGTGGTTGGTGCAATGGCTGAAAAAGGTTTTTGTAATACCTTGCGAGACGTTTTTGTAAGGGGGTTCTATACTACTGTAGTTATTTTCTATTTCAGGGACTGCCGGGGCATATTCTGAAAATAAATCCAACTATATGTATCCATTGTCCAGCCTGGAACTGATTTACCGTGGCCCCACTACTTTTATTCGTTCGAATTCGGATCAAACGATCGAAATACGAGGGGGTTTCTGCCATTTGACCCCAAGGCGGAGGAAAAAGCAGTATCGTGGACGTGGCCAATCACACAAAGTCCGAGACTGTAACATCGTACCTCGTAGGTATATTAGGGATATGTTTGGTATGAAACCGTAGGCTCCTAAGTACACAGAGGGGTCTGGATTTCAAAGGCCCAAAATAAAACCGTCGTGCAAGGTGGTAGAACAGCGTTTTCGAAACACGACCAAACAACCCACCACCACATGACACTCGGCCGGAGATAAAAGTTTTCCTGATTAGCAAGTCAGGAGGATCCTGAGGTGACCATGCGCTTCATATTTTTCTTACCGACATCAAACTATCCCAGCAGTACCGACCTTGGACTTTGACGACAGCCAACAACTGAACACGCAATCGGGAACGAACGCACTACGTACGAGCACGACACTCGAAAACGACGTGCGAGTTGCTGGCAAAACGGGTACAACCTACACGCAAGAGTAGGCAGATGCAGACGCCGGCGGATGACGGCATATGACGGCATAGAGCCGCTCACCTCGTGCGCATCCCGCTTCCAGTTCTCCGTAGAGAAAGCGAACGCAGTAGCCATAGCGACCCCTGCCTCCATGCACCACTTGAGGAATTCGCCCAACTTTTTCCCCCCGTCAGAGTGTCCCTGGACAAGTTACGAAAAATAAGGGTAAACCTTGAGCGTAAACCAAGATGACAACACAACCCCCTCTACTGTAGCCCGAGCAATCAGCAATCAGCACATGCCACAATACACGTTACAGTAATCTGTTTTTGGTCAAACGGGGGAGGGCGCAGATGGAAGCGAAGCTGAACTGGTTTCCCCAAAGAAGAAGACTCGTTGATCTGCCACCAGCTGTCCACGCCGTAGTTGGCGAGAGATGAGTTCAATACCCCGTGCCCCGAGAATACCATTGAATCAGCCTGACAACAAAGGAAGCTTACAGCAGTACATAGACATGTCGTTTTTAAATGACGGAGCAATCAACAATCACAAAGGCAGGCTAGACTCCGCGATTACCTTGAGTGGGTCTCTGTACTTGACTCGACCGAATCGTCTGTTGCCATCCATGATGACCGCCACATGACGTGGGCCCCCTGTTGAAACCGGAGAGCTGCCGTCCTTTGCCGTTTCTTCGCACCTTCGCCGCTCGCTTGCGAGTAAAATGGCATCCTCCTTACCCTTCGACGTGATCTCAGCCCCTGGCGGCCATGGCTCTCGCCTGAAACAAGAGACAAACAGAAGTGAAGAAGTGCAGCAGTGCCGCATAGTTCATACTCCGTATATTCACTATTTTACTGACTGCAGTATTCACACCAACAGACAGACGCAGTTACCGATGTCTGTAAGGTGGTTCGCCGCCTGGAGCTTACTTTAGCGAGGAACCTGCTGCACTATCAATGATACTATTAACTATACTATCAATGGTAGCTCTGTGCTCCGGTGAAGTCAAGCTCGCGACCTGCCGGAAGTCGAGGTATAGAAACAACTATAAACTCGGGCGGAGTGGACGGCCGCTAGCTGAGCCCTTCGCTGGACCTCTCGCTATAGCCATTAGCCATGATTCGCGAGCACTGGAACTTCCATATGGCTTTGATTTTCGCTAGCTCTCCATGGGGGGTTAACTTGTTTTTCTTTCTATAGAAGCTTTTTTTCTTCTCTCTGCTAGCTCTACTAGCCTTTTTTCAGCTTCTTTCGCTAGCTCCTTGCCAATAGCTGACAATAACGACGTAGATATGGACGATTAGCCCGTACTGAGAGCAAGTAATGGACACAGGAAAGAGCCGCACTTCGCCAGCAAGCAAACATTTCAGGCAAGTATCATACGAACAGGAAAGAGCCCGCATCCGTTGTCAGCAAGCCAGCAACGCATCGTTTGTCAGCCCACACAAACAGCCACGAACAAGAAGACGTTCGTCCCGCGAAAAACATTCGGTAACCCCATATGGGTGCACGCCATGCGTGCCCACATAAAGGTTATTGTATACCTGGTACCTGGTAGGTTTTATTGTATGACCTGATCCCACCGGCCGACTCAACCTGCTGTCGAAACTTTCCAAAGCGCAGCATTTAAGCACAGGTCACTCCATAGCGGTAGGGTTAGGGCCACTACTTCCGTATGTCTACGTACGTACTCTCGTTGTTTTGTTGTGTTGTTTTCTCCCTGGTACCTGGTACATTATTATACAGCAGCACTGAAAGAAGAAGAATACAGCTGCTAGCATAGGCCCGCCAACAAGAAACCCCTTTTGGGAGTGAGCCTCCTATTCTTTTTGTGACGCCAACCCTTGAACCACCTTGAGCATAGGCTATTATATATAGGCTTTAGTGTAGCGCTCGCCTCTGAGCACGATTTTTTAGTCCAATTTTCTTAGCGTCCGTCCAAAAGTGAGCCTTACTTTTTTATTAGGCACTTTCTTGTTCGCGGGCCTATACTGCAGAACAACACGCGAAACGGATAAAGGAGACGTATGATAATATATACCAGGTACTTCGTATGCGAAACTGGCGATTTAACAATGCCAAGAGCTCCGTGGTCCAGCCTGGGTCAGTTTTCCTGTACGTACTACTCTGTACTGTATGGAAAGTAAAAAAGTTATCATAATGAGGCCATTTTTGCCTTTAAGGCAAACAAGTCTCTTCAGGCCAATTATTGCACAGTCGGATCCGTCAGTCGAAAAAGGCCCTTTTCGAAAAAGGCCCTTTTCGAAAAAGGCCCTTTTCGAAAAAGGCCTTTTTCGACTGAAGGCCGAATCGGCTTTCTTATACAGTCGAGAAATACCCTTTTCGACTCAACTTTTTTCGACTGAGAAATCCAACTCGCATATCCAGTCGACAAAAAGCCATTGATTCGACTGGAAATCTCAGTCGGATTTCTCAGTCGAAAAAGTTTTTGAACCATTCGCAGCGCTCATCCCACCACAAAAAAACACGCATACGCCCACACACACATCACCAGGTACCACACAGCGGTATCCTACAGCAGCGCCGACACTGGCTTGGCTGCTGTCGCTGCTGCTGCATTCCGCCCCAAGTCAGCGTGGCACATTTCTAGCCCCGCCGACCAGCAGATTGTATCATACGATGACAGCAGTGCACGGTATCATCGATGACATTTGCCAACAACGACTACGTTTGCTGTGGCTTTCGCGGCTCTCGGCTGAGTGCACCGCCACGGACGTAGCTTGGCAGCTTTCGACGTAGTCCAACGCCATCAACCCATTTGGACCAGGGTTCGTCGCGCGTGTGCTACTCGTGTAGAACGCACGAAGCACAGAGCTTCCAACCGACGTTGGACTGTCATGCAGTAGTACTCCCTCACACTAACCGCCTTTAGCAAGAGCACAAAACTGTAGAATCGACTCGACTGACGACAAGAAGGAGGCCCAGGAGAATCCAGTCGAAAAAAAAGTCCAGTCGGAAAAGGCCCTTTTCCGCTGACGGACCCGACTGTATAATAATTGGCCTCATACCGGGGTGCGTACAGGCTTGCCAGTATTATTATTATTATTTAATTACTCTGTCAGTCTCCTGTGTACCGTGTATGTGTAACATTCGTGGTTTTCACTGATTTCGAGAGCTGTACGTGGCCGATTTCCACAAACCAGCCGTCTGCAGAAGCGGGCGGGCTGGGGCTAACGCGTGTGACTTGTTTGGTTACAAGCCGTCTCGAGCTGGCCGCGGTCGCCGTGCTAAGGTGTGGTTTTGGTGGCGGTTTTTCAGTTTTGTTCCTTCCAATGCACACTGCCTACTGCGAGTACGAGGCAGCCTTACCTCATTTACCAGGTAGTTACTATTATAAAATAAAATAAACGTCAGGTGTGAGATCGAGGATTTCGTCGAAACTCAACTTTGCAAGCTGCGTGGGATACTTCGATCGGGCGTACTACGGGTTTTGTATAACCTAATGGGGGGTGTATAGTCCTTACTGAGGGGGAGAAAATCTAACCGCCATAGAACTCGGGAAGGGTACAAAGATTGGCATGGGCATGCATAATTTTCTGAATATTTTATATACTGGCACATATAATATTATACTGGTACTTCGTACCAGATGTATTACAACGACTTTTAGAGTTAGGGCCTGTTTTAACGAAGAAATATAAAAATTCAATTTGGAAAAAAAAAATCAAATATAATTTGATTTGGCGAAAAAAACTGATTTGGGTCCTATCGGGAAACGGCGTAGCATTTGTCAATTCAAATTGATTTTGATGAATTCGGAATAACGCAACCACGTCACACAACGCCCCGGTAAGAAACACCAGCGAGAGTAGACGAGAGCGACGGCATGCGTCGTCGCGTGCGTGCCGTAGCCAACCTCGATTTTGTTTTGGCGGCGCAGGCTAGGAAGATGATATCCTCAAGGTCTCTTGGGTGGGCGGAGGGAGCCCCATATTGCCACGCTGAGCAGCAACGGCGATTGCAGCTATCGAAGGCTTGCGCGAACCCCTCACGTTTTGGGTCGATCGCAAGGTTCTGGAGCGGTTTGGTTGATCGAGCTGGTGGAAAA
>JAYJME010001446.1:0-16416 GCA_036873775.1 Costaria costata
TCCGCCGGCGGTTAAGCCTGGACCTCGGATTTTACTCAAGGGTTGCAACCCCTTTAGTCAGCGCTGCCCCGGTTAGGTGGGATTATGGCGCTTCTTCTTCGGAATCCCTGGAAATGTGTGTACCATGACTTTCAGGTATCTACTTCCGTAATTTCCATCAAAGTAGAAAAATGGGAGAGAAGGCAGTTGGGGGGATTCGAACCCCGGATTGCGCTTTTGTTAGATTGACACCACAACCACTGAGCTATCAGTCAGCTCTGACTGATAGCTCAGTGGTTGTGGTGTCAACATAATAACATCGTAACGGCAGAGCTACGCCCGGCACAAAAATGACTCCCGTATCGAACGTGCGAATCTTGGTCCCAGGTATGGGAAAGGCGTCGAGGAGCCTCCAGACGATGGCGACAGTGCTTGTGGAGGGGACGATTCTTGCGACACAAAGTGAGTACCTACCGGAACCTCTCGAACCTTGTACCTGCTATGAATGAAATGCTTTTCATACGGGGGATGACCATGAGGGTTCTTCGTCGGCTGTTTCTTTTCGGCTAGAGCATGCTTGTAATGTTTTATCGTTGTCATCAGAGCTAACGGCCTGTAGAGGGGGCCATTCTGTACTACCTGTTACTGTGTAGGCACACGTTTAGCAATTAAAGTAAATGCTTCGTGCTTGCTTACGTGCGATGGCGAATTGTGTACGGCAGCGATATTGATGCGAGATCGACCAGCTCGAAAGAGGTGCTTCGCCTCCGTCGCCAGCTGGAAAGGAGCAAGGAGTCTAGGAAGATCATGGCCGAGGAACACGACGAAGCTGTCGCAAGCCTAGAACGCGCCAAAGAGGTAGGTGTGTTCGGTGTTCGATGGCTTCGATCGTCGGTTTGTTCCCGCTCTGGAAGGCTTCAGAGACCATTGCTGCCATTGCTGCCATTGCTACAGCTCTTACAAAGAGAACACGTGACCACCGTATCTGATGCATGGTGGCCGCAAGAAGTGGAATCGCATTAATCGGGAAATAGCTCGCGGATCCAGGGTGTGGTTATGCGGAGCAACACTAGCTGCCTCCATGGTGCTGACATGTAATCGCGTACGCTATGCACAACAGGAAGGTGGGTAGGTCGGATGGTAGCAAGCAGTTTCGTCGTCGATTTTTGGCTTCAGCGACAAGCCACCCCAACGCACTATGCACAACAGGAAGGTGGGTAGGTCGGATCGTAGCAAGCAAATTCGTCGTCGATTTTTGGCTTCAGCGACAAGCCACCCCAACGCACCTCAACACAAGGCGTTTCTCCACAACAACAAGTCGTTTGGATATGTGCCGATGACGAACTGCACCGGAGATAGGACCTGGAAGAGAGATTAGAGACGGCGGCGGACGAACTGAGGCAACAACGACGACGTCTCAGTACAGCCACTCTGGAGCGAGAGAGAGTGGAAAAAATGTCGACCAAACTCAAGGAGACAACACTGGAGCTCGAAAATCGTTTGGAAAAGGAAGCCCAGCTGTCTGGTGAGGGAGGTGGCTGCGGCCGGGGATGCACGTTGAGATACAACAAGCGATAGATTTTTTTACGGCCGCAGCGAGAATTAATCGTGGTGTGTTCTGCAGCTGTAGGTAGTGGAAGGAAAGGTCGGAGCATGGAGCATGTTATGAAGATTAAGACATAGAACAAGGTGGGTATGCTCAACTCCTATGGGGGTGAGCCCTCGCCGCTGCCCCCGGGGCGTATCTGGGCCTCGATTTATTACAGGGACTGCAGGTACAAACGCCTTTACTTCTTGGTCTCTGTTTAGTTCCCAGGGCGGCCACTTGTGATACTTCGTTTTTCCAACGTGATTTAAATGTTTGCTTGCATAATAGGTCAGCGCGCGTGCACCGTGGACGATCTGCGAAACGAAGCAGAGGCATACAAACGTCAACTAGCGGAGGCCAGCGCGCAAGTGGTAAGTGCACCAGTATCACGCAAGTGTGGCACGTGTTGCGGTAGACTCTTCAAAGACGGCTACCTGGTACAGTAGTAGGCGTATTCCATCTTGACAATTTTACCCACAGCTGCCATCACTCGGTCGCAAGGCGATCTTGACGTATCATCCATTGCAGAAAAGTCAATGCTAATGCCATTACACTCGCGCGAAATCGGCGCGTGTCGGCACCTTGGCCAGGAAGCTAACCTCGCAAAGCAAGAACAAAGCTTGCAACGACGGATGTTGGAAGCCAACGAGCAGTCCGAGGGAAAGTGAGTGGAGGGGGGCGTGGCGAGTACGGAGGGTGTCGTTCGTGTCCGGGCGTTCATTTTGGATAGTGTAAAATCCAACCAACGTAAGGTTCTTCGTGCGAATGCAGGTAATCCGCAATGTTCGTAATCGGAAGAATCGTTAGCTTCCTCTCCGTGTTCAAGTACAACCGCCCCCGTTAATTTTTCACTTCATTGCGGACGATGCAACGTGCATGATGTGCAGTCTTGAAGGAGGTAAAACGCGTACACTCTCACTTCATGTTTGCCCGGCTTCAAACCGGTTATCTGTCCGGCGGAATGAATGGTACGAACGTACGAACCTAGGTCTCTCAAGCCCTCGATTGCTAAGCAATTTCTTCATATGAGCGGCGCTGCCCACTCGCTCTTCTCCACAGGATTGAGGAGCTTCGCAGAACAGTTGAAGGAGAGAGACGAGCGCTCAGCATGGAAACTGAGCAATCGCGGGCGAAAATGGACTTCCAGGTACTAGATTATACGAATAATAATTTCCCGCAGCATCCTCTTGATGCGCTTGCCGATGCACTGTCGTGTGCGATGCGTGATACGATGGCATGCCGTGTAGCCAGGCTTCATAGTTACAGCACTTTTAGGACAAAATATTTGTGACTCAAGAGGCTTCTCGACTGAGGAACTACCCCGTACTGAACCAGTATCCTTTGGTTTTACGGTATCGTTCGTTTTATAGCCGGGCCATGGGAGGGATTGCTCATTGGGGTAAGCGTATATTTTTTCTTGAAGCCCGTTTTTGGGTGTGATGTAGAGCTCCTCACACGAGAAGCCGCAGAAAGTTTAGTGTGCACCGCTACCGTAGCACGCGTCGTGCCTGAACGGCGTGTTGGAATTGCACGCGCGTACCGTTGTAGTACCAGATATATATGCACAAGCTGATTTCGGCGTACCCCTGTACACTTAATGCATTCCGGCAGGTGGACGAGAGGGTACAAGAGGCGATTGAGATCTACCAGAGCCGCGAAAAATCCTTGATGCAGGACGTCGAACGTCTCCGGTAAGCGTAAACAATAGCGAATTACCGTTCTAAACGTATTTCAGAGTTTTTGCGGAGATAACAAACGGATCGTGTTTCGCGCTTGTATGTGTGTGCGAAAATAATAGGCATCAAATTGTACCTATTAACAGTGTATACTTTATAGCGTGGCGAGTTGCCAATGAGATGTATGTGCAAATAGGCATTAACCCCTTTGCTAATGGCAAGTGACTGCTTCTGGTCTGCCTAACGTCTTCATCCCGAAACCGCCACAGAGTGGCTGTTCAAGAGTCAAAACAAGAGCTAGCGAAGACCAAGAGCGCCGCCAGCGCCGCCGCAGCAGCCATGAGTGCAAAGTGAGCCCCAGTTTTGGAGAGCTCGTAGAACTAAGCAGGACCAATTTTCTCTGACCACAATAATTACCCGATACCAGGTCGTGGTTGCATGTCCGTACCCGTGGCAGCGCGCCGTTTTTATGTCACTTCGCGCCTCGCCTTTCATTTCTCCACTCTCAAAGGTTGGCTGAGACAGTTCGTGCATCAGAGGCTGTGAGCGCGGAGGGAAGATGTCGAAAAGATCTCGAGCAAGAGGTCGCAAGGCTTACCGGGGAGCTCGAACAGGTGCGCACGAGTTGGCCGGTTAATCCTCGTATTCTTCGAGAAAAAATAAAAAAAGAGTGTTGATTTGGAGAAACGTGTGCGTTTGTGTTGATATAGCAATGACGAGAAGGATGGTCGAATTCCATTAGCCGTGTGGAGAGCATAAAAAAATGCAGGCATGGGAAAATTGCCATATGCAGTGTATCATCTACTCATGCGCTGCGGTAGACGCGAAAATCCCTGCAAGGTATGCCAGGGGCAGTTCGATCGCAACCTAAATGTTTTCTAGGAGTGGCATCATTGCACAAGTCCATTGCTGCAGTCTAGTGTCTCCCTCCCTCTTCAGACCCGTGGTACGATAGGGGTCGCACTTGTTGGTGTTTTTTTTCTGACTAACGGGGCCCTTGAACTAAGGAACTGCTCAATATCGTTGGAAGCCCGTTTACTTTCATAACCTTATTCATTCGTGATATACTTAGGCGATGGGGTGGTTCATCCTGACCATCTTCTCATAGTCAGTTTTGGACAAGGCGTAGGGCTCTTCAAGTGAAGAGCCTTATAAAATTCAGGTACGTCCCTTCCGTCGCATGTTTCTTGCATGCTTCTCCATACTAATCGCAGCCCCCGCGTGTTTGCTGTACCATGTTTGCAACGTGTGCAACGTGTGGACCGTTCCATCCTTGCATCGTGTGGGAGAAGGCAGACATCCGTTTCAACGCCTTATCCGCGGGGTTGCCGGAGAAAAACAAGCTGGTGGATAGAGTGTCAGAGCTACAGAGGAAAACGGAAGAGGTTCGATATAAAATGAAGCAGATCGCATCGTACTTATTTGGCAAGTGCTCTCGCTTTGGCGTTGCCAAGAAGGATTGAGATGTAGCAAGATGTGTTTAAAGGAGTGGAGCGGTCCTGTAGTGCTTGGAGAAGTTCGAAGGGGTGTCAAGAGGTGGAGACAGTAAAAGCGTTCTGATCCAACACGGTGCCCAGCTCTTTCGAGCAACTCTGGGGTATATTCGTTTTGGGCACCTCCCGAGTGACGATGAGGCTTGAAAGCTTTCGTGTGCGCTGATGCCAACTTTCGTCCTGATTCAGGCCCAAGGAAGTCTTCGTGCGGCAAATGAGCGGTTCAACGAGGAAGTAGCACGAAGGAATGCCGACGTGGCGAACGCGGAAGATGTCTTGGAAAAGAGAATCAAAATGTGCAAGTGAGTATTATACGAAGTACACCCTTTTGCAATTTAGCCCAAGACTTCAATGCCACAACGTAATGAAGGGTCCTACAGGTAAATTATGAAATAAAGTGCCTTGCGCCATATTTATACTGTGTGGATATTCATCCAGACGAACTAGCATCACACAAGCTGATTCAGAGCGCGCCATACGACGTCATTTCCCCCACACAGGAAGCTTGAATCTGCTGTAGACGATGCAAACGCCGACAGAGAAAAAGCGGAGGCATTGGTTGCGGCAGAGAGAGCGGAGGTACGTAACAGGATTTGCAGCACGGCCAATATGGGTTGGTGCGATACCTTAGGCCCACACAACACCGAAGTGGCGCGACAACTGTTGTGTACCGGCAGTGGTCGTGCCCTTGCGAAAGCTAGGGCCGGGTACGTAGATGCCCCGTTAGAACCCCCAAGGAACCGTTGTGTCCTTGTGCCGTGTACCGCATGCACGGGCCAGTTTTTTTACCTTTTGTTTTACCCGCAGCAGGGCCAAGGCAAGTGCACGCTGCGGTCTCTCCCAGAGGGTCTCCCATGAATTTCACGAGCCAATTCCATGAACGAGCAAGGGGGGAAGGTATCCCGTTTGCCGATCTTGTACGTCTACTGTTTGGCACAGATCGAACCGCAAGTCCACCGCTGCTTCCGGTACCTTCTTTGCGGTAAAATAGGGTAAGCATGCGTGCTTCCACTCGCGAGCGGAACACGTTACGGTGCTTACCGTACGGACAAGTCCCGGCTTTTTTCGGGTCACAAATCTTGTGTGCATGGTCGAATTGCTTCAACCCTCAACCCGCTGTCGCAATTTTGTGTGTCCTGAGAGTGGAGCAGTGTAGAGAAACGACCCACACACCGCTCATACCGCTCGAACGACAAGTAATCAATTTTCGTTCTCCGCGCGCTCTCAGGTAAAGCGACTATCCATGGCCGCCGTGAGCACAGAAGCATCACTCACCGAGGCTCAAGCAAAGGTTGAGTTCCTCTCCCGGCAGCTTGAAGGCGCCCAGCAGCAGCTGGATGCCTCAGAGGGGCTGGAAAGAGACCTCCAGCGGCTAGGACGAGAGGCGGAGGAGATGCACCGAAAAGCTGACCACAGCTTGGAAGAGAAACAGGTAGGGGTGACTGCAAGTGACTCCAACTGCCTTTCGGCGTTTTGTCAGGATCCCACGTGTGTTTTGGACATATACTATACTTCCGGTTGTTAACGGTCTTAGCCGCCAAGTTGCAATATAATAGCATATCTGACAAGTGGCTGGTGTGATAGCACTGGCATACTGTTGAGGTGCACCCGGCTTGCATCATCATGATAATTATTGTCTTAGTACTTTACACACTCCAATAGTCTACTTAACGGAACTGCACAGAAACGGGGTATTTCGATAGCCCAGAGCTCTACAGCAATTATTGACTCGTCGTTTGTTTGCGCCACGTAAATGAATGCGCAGCGAGAAGTGGAGGTGTACAGGATTCGTGTGGACGAGGGGGACGTTCTTTCGAGGAAGCTGATGGGAAGTCTGGCTGAAGCGGAAGGTCGCGCTCTCCAAGAGAAGGTGCAGGCTTCAACTTTTCTCTAAACACCCGTGTCACAATGTCAAGGTTAAAAACACCCGCTTCGTGAACGGGTCGATGGCTTCGGGTCTGCTCCAACTAGCTCCAACTTCAAAGCCAACCGTTTTGAAAGGTCTTTGTGTCTTTTTGACCCACTGGACGCTTTGAAAACCAACGACTCTCTGATGCCAGTTGCAATGTTGCTCTCGCGGCCCCCCCCCATTCGGTTGCGGACAACGCCTTTGGTGTTTGGTTTGGGCACCTCCCTTGCAGGGAGCGGCCGACCGTTTAATGGCGCGGGTGTCTTCTCTGGAAGCCCAGGTCCTGGAGGGAAGGGCCGTTTTGGCGTCCGCAGAGACCGACAGGGGTGGGATGGTCTTAGAGTTGTCCGCGGCGAAGGACGCTGTCGTTTGTATGGAAGAGGTGAAGGCGGAGATGGCAGCAACGATGACGAGAGAAGAGGCTCTTCGGGTAGAAATTGCAACCAAGAATAACGCTCTCAAGGTGTGAATTGTGCCATGGGTACACCACTAATTTTATCGTATGCCGCACTTATTCAAGATATAGCTAGAAGTTCAAAATAAGATCTGCACAAAACGACGAGTCTATCGATGAATATATCAATTCACAACGAAGCATTGCCAGTGGTTCCGAGCGCCTAGCGAGATATACAGAGGCTCCTGTACGTACATGTATGGGTACATGAAGACGGCAATACTGACCCTGATGCCTCGGTTGTGCGCTCCCCGTCCCCAATTGCATTCTTGGTTCATACCGGAGACCGCGCTAGAGTAGGTGTTGTTCAGCACTTAAAATGTGAAGTGTAGCTGTGAGGCCGAATTGACGGCATCATGGCAGGGCCAATACGTGCTTAGTTTCAGCTAATGGGCTACACCAACGTTGTGAGATATATCCTGCAGTACCTGGTACGTAATGTCGAGCGGCTCACCTCACACCTTCGAAACCAGCGGGTTCCAGTGCCAAACACCCAAAGGGGTACCGTCCTCGACCCCAACGACATTTGTGGCAGACCATAGAGGCGACGCTGGAGCGAGAGCGACAGGCGTCGAGTGAGGCTAGGGCAGATCTGCAGAAGCGCGCCGAAGGGGCCGAAGGGCGAGCTGAGAATCTGCAGTGCTTCACGAAGGACTTGACGCAGAAGCTCCGGGACATGGAACAGCGCCTCCAGAAGGTACGGGCGGGATTGGCGATTGCGTGTGCGCGTGGCACCAGGGATAGGGGACCGTCAAATGCAACAGCCAAGAGATAACGACCAGCACCTATTATTAATACGTAGTAGAGGGAAATATGTCACGTCGACGTCTGGCCCTGCACTGGATTGCCCTCCATGATTCTTAAGATGGGGGAATTGTTCTCTCCGAAGTACAGTAGTACTCAATAACGGCGACAAGGAAGAGGTAGAGCGTGGCTCGATTTTCAAACTGTTTTTTTAGGCACCTAGATCGTAGCTGGCTTGTGTCATACCGGATACATGTTTTGAGCTGCGTACTTCATGATGCTTTAAAAAACATATTTCGTAGTTTGTGGCATCGTGCCATGCCGATTTCCGTTATATATACCAGGTATATATTATTCAACAATCCACATACAGGGGACCTCGTATCGCCTCCGCAGTTCTCAATGCATTTTTAATTCTTCACTCTCCACCCAAAAGGGGCTCATTTTGTCGCACAACGCCTGTCGATAGATGGCGTGTTTGTCGTCAGAGAAAGCATTGCGCTGCCACTCAAATACTGCTTCCGTTCCAATAAATATCAATCGAGGTGGATCGTCAGCCCGTCGGCCCGTCCCAATTTTGGGGTAGTTGGTACCATCCCTGGAACTGCCCGACCCAGCCTGAACACCTATCCAATACAAGCCACACACCACACTGCAGCTTAGATCAAACCTCACCTGTGCCCGACTCCAATTTTTGACAAACATGAGCGTTACGTTCTTTGTGTTATTCAATGTTATGGATCCCATCGCACCGTGCCTTCACCCCACTACAATCCCAACAGGAGCTAGAACAGTCCAAGGGGCGGGAAGCAGAAATGTGGGCACAACTGCAGCAGGTGCGAAGCACAGGCGGGTATGTATGACGTTGACAGGCATACTCTGCCTTACGTATGTTGCCCGAACTCCTAGCTGGCTCCAGGGTATTGCTTACCTCGTCGTGCCTTTCGGTACCCCTCTAGGCTAGAGCATTAAACGAATCTTCGTGAGTGCGATGGGTGTTATATCTGTGTAGTTTCCTCGAACCAGCTGCGTGTCAAAAGTCGGGTGTTATGGCGCTATACATCCAACCACGTTTGAGCCCTGCAATGCCACTCCACAGGGAGAAGCGGGTTCCATGGAGGTACGACAGTTTCCAAAACTTGACCACAGCACATCGGCGATAGGCAACAACTCGATTTTTTTCACGCTTGCCGTATTTTACACTGGCAACGATTAGAAGCGTCATTTGGGTCACGTACCAGTTATGTGGACGGTCATTTTGTTAGCATGGAACCTCTGCAGAGTGTTCGCTCTCCATTGGCCACGCTGTGTAGAACTCCGACCACGAAAAGTCACCCCTTAAACATGGGTGCGAAGTGTTCGCATGCCTCTATCGAGCAGTTTACCGAAGAGCCTTGGTTTTCTCAACCCCTGGAGAGTGCACAGTCCTCTCCTTGCAGCACGAGCGCTACCTCTGATAGATGTATCTGGTGTACCCTAGCCACTGAGCGAGCAGTCAGCACTGAAAATTGGTTGAGTGCTGGTGGTGTACGAAATATATATATAACATTAGTTGTACCTTGCCTTGCAATGGAAACGCTTCGATATGTGACAACTTTCTGTTTTGGCGTCGAGGCTTTCCAGGTGTCGAGCAAATTCGCCGAGGCGTCCAGCAGGAAAAATGACAGCGAGAGCACGTTCGACGAGAAAATCGATTGCCTGGAGGCGCGGCTAAGGAAAGCGGAGAATCAAGCACTGGAGTCACAGGTTGGCGACAGTGGCTGAAACTGCTCACTGAAACAATCAAAACCGGTGCATCTATGCGCTAACTGGCCTCCGGCCACGCATTATTGTCTCTGCGAGTCAACCAGCAACTTGCGTGGGGGTGGGGAGGGGGTGGGAATGTTGCGAGGGGATCTCTCCGACAATCGTTTTTTTCATGTCTCCGGGCGGCAGCTAGAACCAGCAGTCACCAGGCTACCCACATAGCGGTGTAGGGTCCCCAACAAAATATCGCATACCCTGGTAGATACAGTGATTCTCGCGTTTGCCGTGAGCAGGTTTGGTGGCATCAAGCTTAGTCTGTACCATAATATGTAAGAAGGACGAGGTGCCGACGTCTGGGTCCTGTGCAGATTATCGTGATCACTCGTTTGCTCTATAAGTGCACTGGTCGGGAATGCACGATCGTGGTTAGAACGGAGAGTCAGCCGATATACCCACCTTTTGCTTCGAGTTGAGTTATCGTGGCCGCCACATGCAGGCGGAGTGTGCACGTGTGAAGGAGGATGCAGAGCGTGACGCTAACGCCAAGGAGGCAGAGGTGGAAGTCCTCAAAGAACGCCTTTCCAGGTGAATTGTGGTTGATTTCGCCAAGGAAGGGGCTTGTTGAAAAGTGATCGAACGGTAGGTGCCCTCGACAGGGAGTGCACTCGGGCCAGTGTGTGCAGGGGTGGTATTGCGGTTTCGAGAGGATCCAGGCGATATCTTTAGTTTATTTCATGACATGGTGGCCCTACCTTCAACACAAATATCTGTTTGCTTTATTTAGTTACAGCAGTGCGACATGCGCTCCATGGGCGTGTCTTACGTTTGGCGTACTCTGACCAAAGTGTACCAGGTACCTCACAACCTGCCGAAAATAATGTGCATAGGTTACGCCCCGCCTGCCGATGGGGCGAGTCTACGGCAAGGCATGATAGCGGCAAGGCATGATAATCCTGTCATATTACGCACTCATATTTTCTGCCGTATTCAGTAAATCATACCCACAACGGTGTGTTGAGCCCACAAGTACAGCTGCGTGCTTCGTGACGCGGAACAAGGATCAAGCTTTATGATGTGTGGTTTTGTGTAGCCGCAACCAGCACCAAATCGCGAGAGTAGCATCAAACTACAAAATTGCCTATTTTATGAAGTATCACCCTTCTAAACGATTTTCGCATGGATAGGAAGAAGGGCAAGTTCACAGCACAGAAGTTGGCTTTGGAGACGGAGAACAAGGCGCTGGCCGACAGACTGTCGGAGGCGCGAGTTGTGGAGGAGGGAATCAGGTGACAAAACGCTACTGAGCATTGTGGTGGTCGCGGATGCAGAAGCGTTGAGTGCCTCGGGTGCTATTGATACACTTGGTGCTATTGACGCACTTGGTGTCGATGTCGCGTGAACATGCAGAATGCCGCGAAGCGTACTTTATAACACATTACTGTTTGCTGTGATGTGCGGCAGGACTCGGTGCACGGAGGTGGTGGGAAGGAATGAACATGCTCGCGCCGAGATTGCGCGATTCCAGGACGCGAAGAACGCCGCCGATCAGGAGGTGAGCCATGCAGCACAAAACCAATGTCGAAGGAGCTCCGGTTGGCCAATTTTTCGCAAAGCGGTGTGTCGTCTCACTGTGCCTCTAGACTATACATAGAGCATCGGGGGATTTCGTATAAAACTATTGGCTTCCGCATAATACAAAGATTCTTCCACGGAACAATCCATGGTACCGCGGGGGTCAGCATTTAGGAGGTGAAAACCGACACAAAACTATGATTTGGTATAAAAATATCGAAGTACCAATCCAGCCTCTTCGGCGGTAATTGTTGGCGACGATATTTTTTCCTATGATATTTAAATGCTTTGCCTTTCGTAGGCGGCGGGGGCAAGGGCGGAGGCCGCTGGGCTAAAGAGCCAGCTTGACGACGAGCGAACCAGACTTCAGCACGAAATTGAGAGACTGCACGAGGATGCGGTGGTATTGCGGCAAGCGTTTCAAACGGAGGCAGCTAAGGTGGGGAGGGGGGGTGCGGGAGAGACCACTCGCGCTCTTGGCCCATCCTTATGTTTGTATCCATGCAGCATAAGGACGCCCGTTTTCGTCCTACACGTATATGCGTGACGTCGACTGCGCAAGCATGAGGTCGCATTGGTGCGCCAGCTCTGTGCAGCTTCTTGAGTTCCAGCGAAGGTTGATAGTACGATGTTTGGTGCCTCGAATTGTAGTATCGACACAATGGAACGACAAACGTTTTTTCAGAACAGGTGAATACGTCATACTGTCTATGCGTTGCCTATGCAGTGCTTTCATGCCCGTCCTTTTTGCATTCGTTTGTCCGACCTGTTTGTCCGACCTTCACTTGAACAAAGAATGAAGCCGAGCGATGGGCGGCGGAGGAGAGCAAGGGCAAAGCCGAGGCGAAATGCAAAGTGATGGAGGGCACCGCGGATCGACTTGAGGGAGATCTCGCTAGATTAACCGCCCAGGTGATGGCCAGGGTTTTATACTGGGGTACTTTAGTGGCGACATACATGATTTGCTAGAAAACACTAAATTACGTGTTCGGGCCTCGCCTCCTTTTAATACCAACTTTAAGCCTGTTGCAAGGACGTCGTGATACCTACTTGAGTGTGTGAAAGCCGCATGGCCCACTCATTTCTTTGGGTGGTATAGTAGTTGTTCGGGGTCACCATTGGGTATATGAGATCATGAGGGCGCACATAAGGCTGGATTGTGGATAATGTGGGGGAATATATAATATGCAGTGAACCCAGTGCCATTTGGTGTGGTAATACATAATTTTTGATTATTTCAATCACGGTGTGCTAAATTTCATGGTACTCTTGTAAACAGTACCTGGTGTTATTTAAGTAGTTTTGGAGCACATGCCAATTCAGGTGGAAGAGCACACGTTGATTGGGCGACTGCAGGATAAACTTCGTGAAACTTGGTGACACCACAAACACTCACACACTAACGTGTGCAATTTTAAAAGCTGCCTGATACGGCAACTTATCCCATCTTCAACTTGCACAATTGTTACGCGTACGGTTGTGCTGTGCATAATCGTTTGCATGCAGGTGGCGACTGAGAATATTGATCGGGTTGCCGAGAGTGGGGGAGACTCACAAGAGATCACGGCGCTGAAGTTCAAAGTTGTAGAGAGCCAGGCAAGCATTCTACAGCGTTGGATATCGCTGCAAGAGTTTACCTACGATTTTGATTCGAGCACGCGCCACTTCTTTAATAGCTAGATTTGCCGGTGCTCACGGGCTCTACGAGTATTGTGATGTGGACAAGCCTTCATTTATGCGGGTGGCAGCAGGTCTCGCACGCGCACTTGTACATCATACGCATAGGTACATGTGCAAGTAGTGTTTCGCGTATCGAGTGCTGAACCGTGATTAGACCTGCGCCTTGGGCCTTAGACCCACTTTGCACACACGCTTATCGAAAAATCCTGGTGAAGTTTTAGGGAGGCGCATACGCGAACGACTCGTTCCCCTGTTAATCCTGCGGTGCAGGCAGGTGGAATACACATCGCAAACGTTCTTGCCCTCGAACGCATGCTCGGTGTGTCGGACGGTGAAGCCATTTCAGGCGTTCTTGCGACTGCAAGATCTAGTTGTCAGCGATAGTGTCCACACCGACGTTATTGGTCGAGACTGAACTGTGGCATCACCTTTGTACCACTACTTTGCAGGGGGAGATCCAGCAGCTCTCGTCCAAGTTGGCAACGTTGATGGAAGAGAAGCGTGCGTTGGACGAAAAGGTTCTCCAGGCGAATGTAAGGAAAATGTATCGGTAGCCCCATGGACGACAAATACCCCCCCTCCCGCCTCTTACCACACGTGAAAGCAGCCAGGAGCCGCCCTAGAGCGATTCAGCGAGACATGCTACCATGTCGAGTGACGGACAGGATTCCAATGCAACGATTGGTGCGTGATAAACGCGTAGTGTAGGGTACGGTGTAGCGTCCCTCTCTTTTCAGTACGTACGATGTGCTCCTTAGCAGAAACATTTATATAGTGCCATGTAGGCATTCTGGTGCATGCGATGTCGGCAACTGGGGACGGTCAGGATCGTGCAAGCAACGAACCCGCCTTCTCCAATACTGTGACCGTTTGTCAGGTACGATACACGCAGCTCGAAGAAGCCTCGAGCCAGTCAAGACTTCGCTATGATCGCATCCAGGTGATACGCCTGCTATGCACCTATCCGCTTGTATTATCCGGTATGCGGGGAAAAACGCAAAGAAAAACATGAATTTTCATGCGACAGGTCCCACACTCAGAAGGGCAACTGGCGGGGCGCCTCCCTTGATGTTCCGCGCATGCAAATATCGTATAGTACGTAAGACATGACGGTATGATGCGTTGAGTACCCACCGTTGCCTTTTTCCTTCTGTTGGCTTGACTTGCATGTACTGTGTACACAAGGCAATATGTTGGGACTCCGCCACTGGATCACCGTGACATTGTACATGCACGACCAGCAGCGAGCGGTTTCGGCACCACTTTGGAGGCGGCACTTTCACCGTTTTTTCTACGTTGCCGTGTTCAGGAAGAAAACGAAGGGAATAAGCGTTTGGTTAACGCTGCTCGAGAAGAAGCGGAAGGATGGAAAACTAGGTTCGAAGCTGAGAGGGCTTTGAGGCGAGCTTTAAACGCCAAGGTGTTGGACATGCAGGTACATCACCGAAATAAGAGCCCTCCCGGGTAGTATCGTGCTGCATCCTTTACCTGTTCGTTTGTAATGCTTCAGTTTCGGGTTGTTCTGGAAGAGAACACGTAGGATATTCCAGCTATGACAGCCACTTTCCAGCCCCGCCTATCAAATGCTGGAACAATGTCGGGTATGAGAAGTGCTTTCATTTTATACAAGTAGCTTTATAACTCAGCGATTGTGTACCGCCGACGCTATATTCTGCACGCCTTGGTGAGTTGGACGTGGAGCGGGTACGTACTCTAATCGTATTTGTTTGGTGCAGTGTTGTCAATATATCTCTAACAATCTCATCTACATCAGCATCATGCTATTGGGGGATGTTTGTTGGGCCACAATACCCTAAGGCATGCTTTCTTTTCCATCCCTTCCGTCATGAATGATATCAGGGAAGCATACGAGTGCTGTGCCGGTTACGGCCTCTACAACAAGCGGAGGTGAGCAGCAACACTTGAAAGCTGCATAGTTCGGGGTTCAGGGAAGCTTTGCATACCCCCATAATTATGGGAGAGTGAACGTGTGAGCCCTCTGACCCACCTGTGGGTGTGGACATTTCACGTAGAAATTGGGTTTTAGTGGGGTGCTCGTATGATTGTCGGGTCAGAGGCAGAAGTAGGTGTTTGCTTGTGTAAAGACGTTTGGTCCGCACAACTCTTACCTCGTAGCACAATCCAGTCGTACCGCAGATGAACCCCAGACTTCACGCACTGGAACGCATTTAGCGTGCGTAAGCCTTGTCACCATCACAACCGACTCATTTTGGCAACTTGCACCCACGGGTATTGCCGTTTTGTTATCATCCCAGAGCTCGCTGCCTTTCGGGCAACCTTCCGCGCAGAAGGAACGACACTATAGACAGTAGTGACGAAGAGCCATTTTGCTGTCAGCATAGTCGCCTGCAGACAACATTTCTCTACCGCGGTCTCGCTCAGTCTGCCAGACCATACCTAATCCCCGATCAAGGCTTACATCGCTGTTGACGTTTGCTCTCGTTCATGCACGTGGCTCTCCCTCGGCTGTGAAGATTCTTGCTATCGACAAAGATAAGGAGTACGAGGACCCCATGGCCAACATAACTTACCCTGATGTTGATAGGCTGATATTCTGGGGGGTGCCGTACCAGTTCGACTACGTCTTCGGACCGGGCACGGAACAGGCGCAGGTAAACTCGCCTGAACCAATTCCAAAAGTAACCGATGGACAAAGTCCTGCCACGCCGGTGTTGAATCATGGAGCATCCGATTGCCGTCATGACGCTTTGCCAAGTGTGTTTCGTGTTAACTTTAACGTCGCTAATCCTTTTGCACTGCTGTACGTACTAATAGCTCTAAAAAACCCATGGACGAGAAACCCAACCAAACTACGCGGTGCAAGGGCAGTTGAACATTTTTCTATTCCAACGCTGACGGACAGGTGTTCAACGAGGTTCAACCGATTGTGGCTTCTGCCTTAGACGGGTACAGGGTGTGTGTGTTTGCCTATGGCCAGACTGGCTCGGGGAAGACCTACACGATGGAAGGACCCAAGGCCGACAGGTATGTCATGCTGGAATGTACAAGCATCAGCATCTACAGAACATCGATGTGTCACCCGTTTCATTTTCCTTTCTGACGTGTAAGTCCGTCCACCACTACCGGAACCAACCAAATATCAATTTTCCCCTTTTTCATCCCATCCGCCACGAAGGGGTGTGAATGTCCGAGCCTTGGCTGAGCTCTTCGCATTATCAGCACAGGACGAGAGCAAGGAGTTCCATTTTCGGGTCAGCATGCTCGAGGTAAGGAACACCTTGCTTCAGGAAGAATAAACATGTACCTGGTACATTCGAGGTGCTACAGTGTGCGACAGATGTTAAGGATCCCATATATTGGCTCAGACTCGCGGTTTATTTCCTCTCCGATTTGAGCAGAAATGCTTAAATCCAGTTTCTTATTGTGCGAAGAGGTGCAATACGCGAAACTCTTAAAAATCAAATTATTATTTTGCAAAGGCGTGCAAAGCGATATTTTTTTCTTGAGCGGTTGTCAAGACACGGTTTTTACCAGGGCTGTTCGCGGGTCAGGTCAAACCTCACGGGTCAGGTCGGGGGGGGGGGGGGGGGGGG
>JAYJME010001447.1:0-16412 GCA_036873775.1 Costaria costata
CCCCCCCCCCCCCCCCCCCGTGACTCAGAAACAAAAAGCCGAAAAAGTTGTACCTATATCGTGCGCTTCCAAGCTGAAAACTAAGTATTGTCTTGAGTTAGTATGAATAATTAAATATCCTCGGAACCAACATCAGGCCTCCAGGAATACTTGGCGAAACTACGCAGTGAAGCCACATGCTACGATAGAGGGTACACCAGGTTTTTCTGAGGCTCCTCACTTTAGGAGCTCTGCACTTCACCCAGAAAATGTTTTGACGCATGCTACGATAGAGGTTGCACTTTTTGGCTTCTTTTGTTTCTGAATAACGGGGCTCCTTAACCCAAAATCGTCCGAATGCCACTCTCGTTTAGCCATGTTATTATTTTTAATGCCAAGTACATGGATTTTCTGATCTGGCTGCCCTTCCAATTTACTCAAAAGCAGTTTTCGGGTGTGATATGGAGCTCCTAAAGTGAAGAGCCTCAGAAAAAAAAGGGGGCACCTCTATCGTAGCATCGGTCTTTTCGGGCAAACTGAAAGTGCAACGCGATGACCAAACCCCTAGCATAGGTACAGCAAATGTCCATATAGCAAATCAAGAATGACATTCCGACGATTTAGGGTTAAGGAGCCCCGTCATTCAGAAACAAAAACGCAAAAAAGTGCTACCTCTATCGTAGCACGCGTCGTTACATACAACCCCCCGATGACGAGAAAAACACCCCGTGATGACTCAGTAGGGTACAAAGTGAAAATTATTGTAAGGCCAAAACGATTTTGGGTACCACTCTGTCCAGAAAAACTAAACCAAGAACACCTGATTAATGGCCCAATTAAATCTCCCCTCCCTCGCCCCCCCAGAAAAAGAAAAAAAAGAGATACTTTGAGTGTATAAGGTGCACGTCGTAAATGTGTAGGCAATGAGGGCCACCCCTATCCTAGCGCGCGTTTGCTCTTGACGACGCGTGCGATATGGCAGAGGGCGTGCACGTTTTGGCGTTTTTGCTTCTGATTGACGGGGGCTTGTTCAACCCTTTTACTACCCCAAAAAAGTATCCAACACTATTTCCAAGTAGTCTTGTCCCCACAAACCGTTTCCGGCTCTAAAGGGGTTATAACCCAAAATCGTCGGGGTGTGTCGTTATTGTTTTGCAATACTTTTGTTTTGGTGTGCCTCCTAGGTCATGAGCTTTTGATCCGAAGGGTTGATTATTTGGTGTTACTCGAAATCAGTCTGTGAGCGAAGTACAGGGAGCTCTGAACGTGAGGAACCTCAGAAAACAACTGGTGCACCTCTGTCGTAGCATGCACGTGTCTGACCCTATGTGACCATCAACGTGGCCTAGATATATACTGTATACTTGGTATATTGGTATCGGCAACGGGGTTATAATGATACTCCAGCTAGCTGTGGACGTGATACGCCGAACTATACCAGAGCCGGGCCGGTATAGCGAACAAAAACAGAAGTGCCAAAAGATATATCGATGCCACCATCAACAGTAGGAGCCCGAAAGCGCACGCCCACGTACCAACCGACCCACCCCGCCCGCCAACCCGTCGACACATCCACCATGTACTGCCGCAGCAGCAGAGCAGGACGTATACAGCAGCAGCGGGCGCATTACAATTGAGACGAAACACATGTAATACAAAAAATACAATATATTATGAAAAGCAAAAAACAAGTCATCCGGAAACCCATTAAATATAGAAAACTAAGAACAAATAAATCGGACGGCGGTGGGACTCGAAGCGGCGACCTCACGGCCGAGGTTCCAGCGGTCTACCGCAGGGGCAAAAGCCGTGGAGGAGGTGATAGTGTACCATCCCCGAACACAACGCCTTCGGTACAAATGGAAAACCAAAAACAGAGACACGAACAAATGACCCGACGGCAAAACGCCTTCGAAAAAGGTTGGAAACCCCTCCTTTTCCGCGGATGCGCCCTCTTCCCGGGGAAGGAGCGAGCCGCCTCCGGGAGGGCAGGTGCCTCTCCACGCCCCCTGCTCGCCGAGTCGGGCAAGGGCAGCCGTTCTTTCGCAGGGTTCACCGTGGCCTGCCGTGTGGGGTAGATGTGGCTCGGCCGCGGTGGCGCGGGCGGTCCGGCGCGCTCACGGTCAGAAAGGGTTCACTGCAGGGGCGTAGCGAAAGCGGCATAGTTTTTATGAAGATCGAAAACGACGTCTCCATCATCAGCTACTGCGAACGGAGGAGCATTATATAATTAGGATTACACGTAGAATTCCAGTAGAGAATCCCCGTGGACTATAGTAAATAGGACCAAATATTGCTAGCAAACAATAGAGAAATACACAGATTTTGGTGTCTACAGTAGGTTCTATTGTTTCTACAGTAGATCCTATTAACTACGGTCCCCCCTAATAGGAAGGATCTGGACAAAACGTGCCACCAAATATCATACCACGATGGACATAGCACGCGTCATCGGTTGGCCGTGTAGACGGGGCAGTGCTATGAAGGGTTCCGGTCGTGAATGAAAGTACAGTCCACTGTTCTGCCGTTTACCTACCGTACACCCTCCCCCCTACGAGCCACGTTCTCGCTGCCCGGCGGTTTTTGTGGAAAGGGCTTCGAAGTAGATCCGAGGGTCAACTTGCTGTGTCCCGCTGTCGCGTACCTTGTCGCTCCAAGCAAGCTCGCCTCATCATCTCTGTATTCCGGCATACTGCCTCCGCCCTGCTTTGTTCCTTAACAGCCAAAGTTTCAGAGTTGTGCCGTTTAGGGGTTGCCTTCGGGTATGGTGGGCTATGATGCGCTTACCACAACCGCTCAATAGGCCTGGGGGGCGCTCCGGTGAGCCAATGTGGTCACCCGAATATGTCATACCTCACCCCCGCCCCATCCCCGTTCGTTTCCTTCTAGAAAGGCCCTCTCGGCCTCTTAGAGGGGTCTCGTTTGCAGCGTTCCGCTGCAATCCAACAATAAGACCCCCCCCCCCGCCTGACATAAACGCCTGCTAACGCTCGTCGTACGTTTAGTTCATCCTGTGCCACCCCATGCAAGCGACTACGAGGCTCGTCGCGGCCAGAAGGTAAAACACCAGGTGGTAGTCGAAGGGGAAGGGGCGGTGGTCGCCGTCGATGGAGAAGGCGAACAGCATCGAGAATACTACGGGAGATATTGCTCTCGCGAAAGCTGTCACAGCCGCCGAGAGACCGTTCACCTCCCCGCGCCGCTCCGGTCCTGTTGCGTTGTTAATGGCTACCGCGATTCCCATATAAAACTGCCGATACGCAAAGGAGACACACAGGGGGAGCAGAGGACAGGGGGGGGGGGGGGTAAGACGGCAAACGAGGACAAAGAGGATAAGGCTAAACACAGTTCACGATGACAACCAAGCGAAACTTCGGTGTTTTGGGCTCCACTCTGCGTCAGTCACCTCAGATTTGCAGCAATTGGGCCATACACCTTGCGGTGGTCATTTGGTTTTCCAGGATTTCTACGCTATATTATATACGTACCGATCCCCACCGCTGCTTTCACGTAAAGCCCACCTGTCCCCAGCAAACAAAACGCAACAACGACAAGCAGTCCAGGCAGTAAACCCGCACCTTGCATAGCGTAGGAGGGCCTCCCTAGAGTACAAAATTATATCCAACAGCCACTACTCAGTACCCGGTGAACAAGGCCAACGGCTGCAATATTACATAGTTGTTTAGACATGTCACAAACAACATATTTTATTTTATCACATATGAAATTGAGAGTGCATTGGGAAATTACTCGCTTTTTGAGCAGCTTTGTCAGCCAGGAAGCATCCTCTGCCTGAACGTACCCCCGGCACGCCTTAGCATGGGCTGGACGCATACCAGTGTATGCATATATGCATGCTACTGTGACCACCGTAGTCAACCTGATCCATGTATCGCCATCATTCACTATCTCAGAGTTCTACCTTCCTATTACGCAGCAGCGACAATAAGCACCCACCGAGCCCGTACACACGTAGCACGTCAACAGAAGAACGAGAGCGATGGGTTGAACCGGCAGCCCGGCAGCGCTGATGGAGGAGAGTGCGGGGATCGCGATGCAGGCGGGGACCTGTACAATCGAGCCCAGCCTCTGGTACGCCCTGATGCCCATTCGAGGCGTGATGTTCGGCACGGCCACCACGTCGTACACTAGCAACAGCAACCCGGCTGCAAGGAACATCTGTCCGGGCAATGGTAGGAGGCGGGGGAGGGAGAGAGATGTCAGGGGCTGACGTTTCTTGTCCGGCTCCAAGGTACACAAGGACAAACATAACAGTAACCCGGCTGCAAGGAACACCTTTCCGGGCAATGGTAGGAGGCGGGGGAGGGAGAGAGATGTCAGAGGCTGACGTTTCTTGTCCGGCTCCAAGGGAAAAACACATGGACAAACATTGATATTTGACAAAATCGAGATCACTATCGGTGCCGAATATCACTTGTTAGGGCGGAAAGTTACAACTCGCTGTTTTCTGACAGGTGTCGTGCGGCCGTAAACGAACGACGTGGGAGGGCGGAAGACTATGACATGCCACTTCCACACTGCTGCCACCCTGCGACATATGTATGCTCGAGGGGCGGCAATGCGCCCAGCAGAACGTCTGGTGGTCGTGAGCTGCCTATCACTATGCTCAGGTTCACAGAGCGTTTAACCCCCCGACGAAGCTGCGACGATGCTGAGCTGGCTTCGATGGTTGAGTCGTTCGACAATCAATAGGTTGAGCAAGTGTTAGCTTATTTCAAGGCGTTGGCCGTCTGCCACATTCCGAACGAAGGAGGGGTGAAACCGTCAGCCAGCCACGAGCCCAGGGCAGTGACCCCATTCCAAACGTACGGTGGCGCCAAAAGACAACCGGAAGGTCAACGAAGCGCCTCGATCCCACCTGCCCGATCTGGACAGCCGACCAATCCAGACCCCCCTTTGCGACGGTGCTGAGGGCCCACAGCGGGAACACTTCATCGAATCCTGTGTAGGCGAACTTCGTAGAGCGAGCACAGAGGGGCGACAACGAAGGCATATAATGTTTCCTATTCCCAGAGCGCTTTTAGCTGACTGTAGGCCCTGGGGGAAAATGAAATCCCCAAAAGGCGGGTCAAGTCATCACTCACTGCAGGCAGATATCCTTTTGTGACGCATCTAGACAGCATGAGCTTGTGACGGTTTTGTTTGTGGTACTGCGGTGGTCGATCGATACGTTTTATACGTGTCACTGGGATCTTGGGTTTCGTAGTATGTGGCGAGGCCTTATTGTTGGTGATATGGAAGACTGCCCTACCGTGGGCAGTCGGAGGCAACCAGGCACGGCTCATGCATGTGGAACCCGTGATGACAGTAAACGGCTGAACGATACTATATATGTGTGTATTGGGTCTGTGACATCAACGGTACGGCCCGTGTGTGTGTGAGGAGACGGAGGAGACGGTGGTGTGAGGTCATCTGTGCACCTCCCTGCGGGGTGTGTAGAAGACCATCATCTGTACGAGCCCCCTTCCACGATTCATGGTGTGACCGCACGAGCAACAAGCGGACGCGTTATCAATGAGACTAACAGGTTTGATCTACCGTCTGAACATTGACCATTATACAAAGCGCAGGTGTACAATGGGCACCGTGCACTATTTAGCACACGGATCGTCGGCACTGGATCCCAATCTGTAGATGTCAAAAGACATTCGCCCCGCGCTAGCTCTACGCCGGGGCTACCACGAACACAAAGCCTTTATGGTGCGTTGGGTACAAGCAGAGCAGGGACTCACCGAGAATAGTGCGTCGATGAAAAGAAGCTTGCGGATGTGCGGCTGCGCCAGCAAGCTCCTCGGCTTGACGTCCACCGCGTCGGACCCTTGCGCTTTGACAACCTTGCCAGGTATGTTGGATTTTGCGATCATAGGCGTCTTCTCCGTTTGTGCAAGCGCCGCTTTCTTGATTGTGTTTGGAGCTTGTTGAGGAAGGCACGGCTCCGGGCTGTCCCCCATCGCTCGATTGACGTCGACCAGCCCTGCTTCGACATAGCACTCCGACTGCTTGACGTCTCTGCCTCGCACAAGGCGGGGGCGGACAGTGTGATGGGGATGAAGAGGGTGACGGGGAAGGAGGGCGCGGTGGGGATGGAGAGCGCGATGGAGACGGAGGGGCCGTGACGTCGGGGTCTATCAGCTAGGTTTGCACATGAACGATGTGCTTCTCCGTCATTTCCGACGGGTTCGTAAATCTATCAGACTCCCGCAGGGGGGGGGGGGGGGTTGCGTGGGCGCGCTATCCCCCTTTCACGGCCGTCGACGCCCGCGAGCCCCTCAACTTGATCGTAGGTTTGTTACGAGGATGCTCAGTGACAACAGTAGACTCTTACCATCAACCCGCTGCTCGCACAAGCAACATCAATGTTCAGAGGACAGCATGCACTTGTTTTGTGTGCGTCGTAGGCCAAAACAAACAAGAGCATAGTGCTCAGTTTGGTGGGTGGCGCATCGCCCCTGTGCCTGGATAGAACGTTCTCGAGCGTGATCCCCATGTGTGGCGGGACGTAATACCAGGAACCATAAGATCATGACGAACTATAATCTTTGCAAATATCATATTCGGGTGGAAAGGTGGGTCTCAACGGTGAGCAAGCCAACAGGAACCTAGGGCAGGAACGGGCACCCCACCGGCAACTAGACGAGTACACATTTGAATACCGTGCCAAACCGATATCCCCAACAATGAGCTGTGTATCAAGTAGGCGCCCGGCCGGTTTGGCAAGCATTCCGCGGTAAGGACCGCTTCCAGGTTAATTAGAACACCCACACTCTCCCCGCCCTGCTCTGTCCGTCCTCTCAAATCATTAGGTGCGCACATCGTTCAGCACGTGTAACGTTCGTTCCCTGTGCACATATATGCCGTGAAGGGAGTGCATGGTTGCACCGCATACAAGGCAAGGGGAAGCGTCTAGACCAACGAAGCCGGTCGGGCGATACAAGCGCTGTCTTGGAAATGTGGGTGTCGCCCACAGCTGCTCTCGTGTGAGAGAGACCATGTGAGCGGGGCACGCCCTGAAGGGGTGCGTACGCCTGTGGGGTCACTCACGCTGGGTCGGCGTTTCGAGATAATTGACCTTCTTTAACGAATAGGAACACCAGCGGCAGCGACGAGAGGGCCAAGCCAGCCCCGACCATGTTCGGAAGGAGGTAGGGGTTCCTGCCGAGGCGTGATTCGAACGGGGAGGGGGGCAAGCAACAGAGAAGACGAGCGACGACAGGGGTAGCAGCATGTTACCGCAAGAATATGTTTTTTATACCACAGGAGATGGCCTGGCTGATCCTACGAGAATACCTGCGACCCATGCTACGATAGAAATGTGCACCCTTTTTTTTTGTAGGGCGCTTCACGTTACGGAGAAGGCAGTAGCTGAGGATGCGGGGACGGCGCGACCTCGTCCATTGCTGGAGGCAACAAAAAACCATTCACCGGTGACAACGACCGATAACTCGGTCGACGTCCCACATGCCAGCAATCACCTCCCGAAAATTCCGCTGTCGGAAAAGGTGAGGGGGTGGTGTTTCGCCGGTTCTGCTAGCATCCCTCCGATGCCAGGGCCAAGCACCGCCGCTAACGACCAGGCCACTGGCCGTTATGTAGCGCCATGACCATATTACACGAAGAAAAGAGAAGCGAAGGCCGGGACGGGGGGGCGTGAAGCAGTGGGGGACGGGGGACGGAGGGGAGGGGTGTAGTCAGAGCTACAGTCGGTATTCATGTTTGCTCCCGGCTTAGTTAATACTGTTCACACTGTCGCCTAAAATACAACGAAATGAAAACAGCAAGGTGACTTCAAACGTAGATTGCTCAATTTCGCCGCAAGTGGAAAGGAAATCTGTGGCCATGTAATGTAGCTGGCGAAACGAGTGTTGTGTTGCACATTAAATATCCCAAACTACCACGCACGGTTTTCATCAGTTCCACGTTGGCAGTGCAGGCGGAACGGAACGACCAGCCACAACCGAGTTGCGGGGAGCAGATACGCGGTCGTAAGGGTATGGTTTTTAAATCGCCCGCATATTCACGGCATCTAGTTGGTAGATAATCGGACAACATTTCGTATACAAGGGGGCACGAGACGGCCCATTCGTGCCTCATCAGCTGTTACAGCTGTTGGTGCCAACACTGATACGACGACGACGACGGCGAAGTACGGATTGGCAGTGTCTATTCCACGAGCTCGTCGCCCAGGATAGGGAAGAGGTGGTATTTGGCGGCAGTCGGAAAAACAGATTTTCCTGGTGTTCCTCTCGTTTGGGCTCGCCATCCAATCACCTGCCCGCTGAGCCGCGGGCTGCGCACAGTCGGATACAATCGTTTGGCGTGTTGCTGTACATAGTTTGTGTTGCGCGGCCCCAACGAACGCAATTCGATGGGCGCACATACAGTCTATACGTCGTCACGGAAGCTCACTTGACAGGACGCCCATGCCTAGAGTCTCGTGCTCCTTGCCGCACACTGCTGGAACGAGGGTCTTCGAAGCCGCCATCATGCCGTTGAACAGTCCCAGCAGAAGCCTGGGGTGCCCAAAAACAACACCGACGAAATCCGCCTTTCATATACGTTTGGATGGAAATGCTACCGTGTCAAGACCGCCACGTCGTGCTATTACGGGGGGCCATAGCAAATAGGACCAAATATTGTTAGCAAAAATAGGGAAATACATAGATTTTGGTGTCTACAGTAGGTTCTATCGTGTCCACAGTAGGTCCTATTAACTATGGACCAAATGTTGTAAGCAAAAATAGGGAAATGCACAGGTTTTGGTGTCTCCACAGTAGGTCCTATGGTGTCTACAGTAGGTCCTATTTACCATGGTTCCCCCGTAATCGTGGTATTCGTCGTTATATCAGTTTCCTCACCGGGGAAACATACTATCGACGCGTGCTATGATAGAGGTTGCACTTTTTTGTGATTTTTGTTTCTGAATAACGGGGCTCCTTAACCCAAAACCGTCCGAATGTCAATTCTTGTTTAGCAATGCGATTTGTTTTTAATACCCTAGTCCATCGGCGTGCTGATCGGTCGGCCTTCTTTCCAGTTTACTCGAAAACAGTTTTCGGGCGTGATATAGATGGAGCTCCTAAAGTGAAGAGCCTCAGCAAAAAAAAGAATGGAACAACACCTCTATCGTAGCATGGGTCTAATCTGCCTGTGTGGAGAACGACGAAGCAGTCAAGGAATGCCGCCTTCGGTAGTTGCTCAGACCGAAAGGAGATACAGTGCAGGCCCGTGAATAAGAAAGTGCCTATTACTGGGGACCATAGTAAATAGGACCAAGTATTGTTAGCAAAAATAAGGAAATATGTAGGTTTTGGTGTCTGCAGTAGGTTCTATTGTGTCTACAGTAGGTCCTATTAACTTTGGATCAAATATTGTTACCAAAAATAGGGAAATGTATCGGTTTTGGTGTCTACAGTGGGTCCTATTGTGTCGACAGTAGGTCCTATTAACTATGGTCCCCCGTAATGTTAAGAAAGTAAGGCTCACTCATGGGCGGACGCTAAGAAAATTGGACTAAGAAATCGTGCTCAGCGGCGAGAGCTACACTAAATCCTACCAGTATACATTAGCCTATGCTCAAGCCCTTGTTTAAGGGTGGTATGAAGTGCTCATGCCACGATAGAGGTTGCACTTTTTGGCTCTTTTATTTCTGAATAACGGGGACCCTTACCCCAAAATCGTCCGACTGTAATTCTTGTTTCAGCAATGTTTGTTTTTTTTTAAATGCCTAGTCCATGGGTTTACTCACCGGACTGCCCTTCCAGTTCACTCCAAAACAATTCTCGGGCGTGATATCGAGCTCCTAAAATGAAGAGCCTTAGAAAAAATATGGGTGGACCTCTATCGTAGCATGGGTCGTGTCCCAATAAGAATCTGAGGCTCACTCTTAACAGGAGCTTCTCGTTCGCGGGCCTTTGTTTACTGTAGGGTGTATTCTAAGATTTGATCCCGTAGCTGCAAGGATAATGTGCGGGCATGTCTTGGTTGTGGCGTGTGTGTCTGTGACGGGCTTATAATACCGCAGTAATATCCGGTTTTGAGGCTCTTCATCCACCCCGCTTGAACTTGACGCGTCGCCCGGTACAGGTACGCACGCGTGGTGCGAGTGGGGGGGAGGGGAGGGGGGCGGGTAGCAATTTTTTGCCCCCATGTGACTGGATGTCACTGGGAAGTGTTTTTGCTCCTCGGTCGGACCCATGCTACGATAGAGGTGTTGTTCCATGATATTTTTTTCTGAGGCTCTCCACTTTAGGAGCTCCATATTACACCCGAAAACTGTTTTTGAGTAAACTGGGAGGGCAGCCCGATGAATAAGCCTATGACCTAGGTATATACAAAATCGTTTGCTCAAATATGAACGACATTCCGACCATTTTGGGTTAAGGAGCCCCGACATTCAGAAACAAAAAATCCAAAAAGTGCTACCTCTATCGTAGCACGCGTCGTCGAAGAACCACCCAACACTGTATCGTTGGAAGCCCGTTTATCATTTGTTTAAAAAACTAAGATACGTCTTGAACCAGTGTTAACATATTTCGTTTTTTGGGCGACTGGTTCTACGATAGCCCCCCCCCCCCCAAACAAGCGATTTTCTTTAACGAACGTTTCATGGCCGCTCGGCACAAGGAAGGATGCTATGAAAGGCGTATCTTCCAATCATTTCTTGTTTGCGAAGGACCATCAAACGATGAAGCCGGGGTGGCCAGGGGCACCGTATTTGAGGAGATACGGCCGGGAGCTGGTTTCAAAACCGGCAATTTCGTTAAAGAAGTGATGGGGGGGCTATCGTAGAACGACTCGGGCGGGCGTTGTATCGTAGACATACGGATGTTTCAAACGGGGGTCTACATAACCAATGCCGTCAGAAGGCCACTTACATCCCTTTTTGCTTTTACCCGTAAAACGTATCCCACACTATTTCCAAGCTGTTGTGGCCCCAAACACCGTATCCGGCTCTGAAGGGGTTGAGGAGCCTCGCGGCCCGGAAAATGTTTTCAGCCAAAACAAGTGCTACCTCTCTATCGTAGCACGCGTCGGGAGCTCCATACATTGTATGTACATGTACGATATCACCCAAAAGCTGACTTTGCGAACACGAAACTGAATGATTTTAATCCCCAATCTCATCTGGATGCGGTAAGACACGGAGTAACGAAAATTCCAACAAAACTAGACAGTTCTCCAGTCGAGAGGGTCCTGCCAGCCAGAATGTAGAACATCAGTACAATCCGTCAGCTAGGATCTTTAAGGCATGATTTTGTCTTAAAAATTGGGTACCTGTGGTCCTCATATCGTAATTGTGGTCCGGGCTCGGAATGTTCTCGCAATTTTCTCGCTAGATGCAAAAGCGGTGTGTCAACAGCCCGCCCCTAGGAAGATCCTAGCTAACGGATTGTGTAAGGGGCTCTACTTCTGTGTATATACCTAACAACCTAGTAAAGGGGATGGGGGTGTTCGTCGGGTTGATAATCCCTATTTTTCGAAGACCGAATTCGCGGTCTGTGCAGGAGGGCTCCTCGAGTCAAGCGCCCCCGAAACGTTAGGCACATGCTACGATATCTCTAGGTGCACCCATATGTTTCTAAGGTTCCTCACTACTAGGGGGGCTCTGTAGCATGGGTCTAACTTTGAAGAAATAAATTGACCTCTAACCCAACTTTGAGAAACATAGTGGCCATTGACCCGATAAACCATCCCATGGCCTAGGTCCACAACCAGTTATGTTGCAAAACAAGGGATGAAATCCCGACGATCTTGAGTTAGCCCTTTCACTACCCCAAAAACATGTCGCACACGATTTACAAGTAGGTTTGTCCCCAAAAACCGTTTACGGCTGTAAAGGGGTTAAGGAGCTCCTTAGTTCAGAAACAAAACTAGCCAAACAATGCCCGTCTATCGTGGCACGGGTCGTTCTAGTGACATTGAACCCTACCGTACCATCTGTCTACTACTCTACTGCAACCGGCCGTCGACGCCTGCACACACCAGTACAGGGCGATCGAGACTCTCATCCCTCGCACCTGCACGCGAGGGCCCATGTGAAGGTCGCCGAGACCCCGAAGGCAAGGGACAGCACCGCGGTTGACACGAGGCCGACGACCACGACGAAGCGGCAGCCGTATCGATCCGTGACCAGCCCCCAGAAGTGCGAGGAGAACAGGCGGCCCACCATAAACGCCGAAGAGAGAGACCCGGCGTAGTATCCTATATTGTCAATTACGCGGAGGAATGCGACATCGAGGCGTTCGTATTGTCGGCAGGATACAGGTGTTCACCGTCGCGTCGTGCTGGCTACGCACCACTAGGCGATACATGCCTGGTGGTATTGGTTTCGTATAGACATAGCCAGTTTTCGCAGCGGTAATAATAGTGGACCTTCCGTACGTATACATAGAGGTTCACCAAAGAAACTTAAGGATCCTGAAAGGTGCCTAGAAGACAACACCCGGACATATGCTGTATGTACTCTTCTATGGCGTGAAACTCGTTCGTTTTTCACCTGTCGAACCCTCCCCCCCCCGCCCCCTCGTTATGCTCGAACGGTCAAGACGCAGAGCCCACAACAACCAAACACAAATGGAGCGTGGGGAAACACCACACTGTAGGGATGCCCTCTGCTTTTTTTGGTCTCTTCTATTCGGACCGCCTGAGCTCTGTAAAATGAGTATCTACCGGTTAGTAGGCTCATTTCACCCGCACGCGCATTGTTATAGGGCCATGAAGATAGCGCTTAGAAACGCTGGTAGCGGCGCGCGCGAACAAGTTTCTTCGAGGTCATCTATCGGGGGAGATTTTCCGCTCCCCGTGTGAGCAGCGCAGAAAATACGGCACCATCTCTACCCTGAGAATTTTCCTATTCGGTCCTGTACGCAGACACACGCACATGTAGGACACCTGTTTTGGGACGCTTGTAGCCTAAGGACGCGCGGTACGATAGAGGTAGCACGTTTCGGCGTTCACGCGAACAAAGTTTCTGAACGACGGAGCTCCTTAACCCCTTTAGAGCCGGAAACGGTTTTTTGGGGACAAAACTACTTGGGAATAGTGTAGGATACTTTTGATTGGGGTGGTGAAAGGGTTAACCCGAAATCGTCGGGATCCCATTCTTGTTTTCCAATATGTACAATTTGCTGTGCACCAAGGCCATGGGAGGCTCAATTGAGCCAAGCTCACACTGATTATCAAAATCTGGGGCTTGGATGGCGGCACAGAGCCCCCGATGTGGAGGACCTCAGAAAAAAAAGAAGGTGCCCCCCTATCGTAGCGTGGGTTCTAAGCCAAGTTAGATGTTTTCCGTGAACAAATCTGTCTGTCTTCCGGTTGTCTGCTTTTTTTGTCTGTCTGTCCGCGTGCCCAATCCAACCTGTTACGACGAAACCTCAAGTGATCGCAACGCACCTGGAGCTAGAAGAGCCGCCAAGACGGGGGGGGGGGCACAGTCTCTCGCCGATTTCGTGGAAAGCGGTCAAGAGCTTGACAGCATGTATGTGTGCTGCTGTCCTACACCTACTCCTCTCTCCTCACAGTTGGCAAGGGAATTGCTTACGAGCACGCACAAGAACGAAACGCTTCTTTCTCGGCCGAGCTTTGGGGTTTCCATTTGGTTCTACAGGGCTTCGTCTGAAGGCTTGTTTGAAAGGCTGAGGCGGGACCTACACAAGTGCCGCCCGAAGATACCCGCAAAGTAGCAGTCGGCGTGCGACCCCACAGGGGTCCCCATTGCTTGGTGCCTGCAAGGTCACTCCGACATACCCTCGACCCCATGCGCAGCCAGTGGAACGGTCTTGTGTGTGGCTCTATGGGCTCGATGCCAACCGAGTTGGTGGATGGTTTTGCAGCAAGGAACACGTCAACCGGTGATGTTTGGTAGTACGCGGCGAGAGGGTTGCTTCGGAGTGTGCTAGCCAGAGAGGAGTCGAATCCGGTAGTAATTGTTTTTTCTCGTCATGAGCCTACCGGGTTGGTCACGTTGGTCACGTAATTATTGAAGTCCAACAGGTTTCTCCCAACACACAGCGCCTCAGCCCTGGCTGCTGCTGCTGCTGCTGCTGCTGTTGCTGTTGCTGCTGCTGCTGCGCTTGCTGAGCTGCTGCCGCTGCTGCCGCTGCTGATGCTGCTGCTGCGCTGCTACAGGCCGCTTTCAGACAGCCCATCTACTCCTTCTCCCCTCCCCGCCGGAGTAATAGCTCTTCGCCTACCTCGCACTCGCCGAACATAATATTATGTAGTGTGTGGTGTGTTTTGAAACCTTCCGTCTAGAGTTACGCCGTTGCTCCACGGGACTGCGCTTCTGCTCTTGTAGCTGCTGCTCCGCTGCTGCAATTCGTTTGCCCGAGCTAGCCCACCCACTCCTTGCTCTTCGTGTCCCTCTACTTTAAACACTTCGCTTCCTTGCGCTCGTCGGGCATCATCAGGCTATCGTGTGTGTGGTGCGTGGTGTCTAGTTTGGAGTGTGTTGTAAGTGGGATCCGTGTGGTCGCGTGTGTGCGGGTTGGGTTTGCAGCCTCTTTCGGGTACGAGAGGATATTTTTTCACCGTTCCCACGGGCGTAAATCTCCTCATTACTTCAACTCTTCTTCTTCTTCTTGTACAGTACGCGACACGTGCTGAGATTTAGGGAGATTATAATTTCAGGCTGAGTTTTTATAGAAAATATGAATATACTCCTATTATAATAATTTGTGCTCAGCGAGAAGCGCCACTCTCAATGAGGCTTCAACGAAATCCTCTTCATAGAATCGGCCGTGTACATATTACACGAACATATACCAAAATATATGTTGTGGGGGTTGCGTAATTTAATGTCTGTGTTCGAAAAAGCACAGCTCAAAATCCGAGAGTTTGCGACGCACGTTCAATGCATTATTACACGATGCGCATGGGGACGGAAAAACGGGGGAATTAAACCATACCGCATACTACTTCTGACCAATCGGCGCGGGTCTAGGCGCAGGCTCGTTGCCTGTCGGGAAAAAGGGGACGATATGGTTTGGAGACGTGTGCCGAGCATCACGTAGTGTTTTATGATATGAAAAGAGATCTACAGTAGGTCGGAGTGTCCGTATTTGGGGGGGTGTGCAACGGAAAGACAAAACAGAACCAACCGTCCTGCGCGTATGGGCGCCGGATTCAAGAGCTCTGAAACTGTCGCTGAGAGGGTCGGAGCGAGTCATGTACGTGCCGTACTGAACGCCGCGGTGGCAAATAATTCAGAAGAAGACTACTGTTATATGCCTGGCTGTCCTTACCGAGGGGAAAACAGTATTTCAGCTGTGGAACTCAGGCGTTCTACATCGTCTTCCAAAATAAGCAAATAATACATACCATACGAACAATATATTGCTGATTCCAATACAGGATCTCATCGAGGTCAATAACCTAGCCGGAGATATATTACCGGCTAATTACAGTAAGTAGTGTGCCGCTTATCATGCGCATTCTCAATGTTGGATGGGGCGTGCTACGATAGAGGTGCACCGGTTTGTTTCTGAGGCTCCTCACTTTATTTTGGGAGATCTGAAATTCACCCACATACTGGGTTTGAGTCAACCAAAAGTGCAACCCGAATAAAAACCCCATGACATAGGTATACGAAACAGTCATAACATTGCAAAACAAGAACGACACCTTGACGGCTTGGGGGTAAGGAGCTCCGTCAACGAGAAACAAAAACAGCCAAAAAGTTCTACTACTTCTATCGTAGCACGCGTCGGATATCGTACGGATAGTTTCGATATCGTTCGAGATGAAAAAATAAAATGCTTCAACCAGGGGAGCCCAGGAAAGTTTTTTTTCGACGCCTAACTATCTAAAATGGTCAGAAAGGAAAACTAATCGGAGCACAGCTGTAATCGCTGGGCGATTTAGCACAAAACATTTTTTTTTCCCTGATTTTTTCCAAAACAAAACACTTGGTTTTTGGAAAATTTCAGAAAAAAACTTGTTTTGTGCTACATCGTCCAGCAAGCACAGTGCTCCAATTTGTCTTCCATTCTGACCATTTTCGACGTGAGGTGTAGAAAAACACTGTTCGGGCCTCCCTGCTCCAACCGAAAAAAACTCGGTATGTCGACAGAGTGTTTGGCAATTCGATAAACGACAACGATACGATAAACTGATAAACAAAAACTCGAACGCCTCCCGGACCGGTGACGCAGAACACAGACATAGGTAGTAGCTTAGAGCCACCTGTGTTGCTTCGCTCTCCAAACGAAAATCTTTGAACAAATAATGCAAATATTATTGAAACCAGGGTTTGGTCTTAAACGTCCCTTGCTTGACAAGGCCTCGTGAAGCACCCTGATCGTCCTGCCTGCGTTCTCCCAACCGAGGCACCGGGGCACCACATCATATAGACCCGAACCCAAGATAGTCTTGCTGTAGCCTACGCCGAAGCTAGATTGGCGATGGGGTTC
>JAYJME010001448.1:0-16408 GCA_036873775.1 Costaria costata
GGGCACACCCAGTCTGACATAAGAATCCCAGTCTGGCCAAAAATAAGAGATTCTTAACATCTGTCGCGTACTGTATACTGCGTATGTTGAGAGTATTTCTATACTGCGAGTACTCGCAGTACCAACAACCGAAATTTGCCAGGTACTTGCAGTACCCGGGAGTACAGAACCCTGAAATACTTGGAAGCACAGGGAGTAACCACAGCAGTATCGAACCCCGAAATACTACTGGTACGTACATATGATACGAGTCTGGAGCATCCGCACTACAGAACCTCGAAATACTGCGAGTACTCGCAGGATCCGCAGTACATACGCCCGAAACACTGCGAGTATAGGGGTACTGGGAGCATCCGTGCAACAGCTACTAATTCACAAGCCACGGAGATGGGAGAGGTTCGCTAGACTGGGCTCTCGAAGATCGATGCCTTCGCGCTTTCGTATCTTCGGTTTGTGGCATCGTTTGTACGTAGTTCGTGGTCCTGTGCCCCCTTCCGACATTTTTTTGTACGCAGCTCTATATCCTTGCGTAAATTACATCTATCTATGCGAAAAAAAAAAACAAACACTGTACCCTGGGCCTTGGGGCATTTCCCCGAGTGTTCACGCCAGCAGTGGCAGAAAATGCAAAACGTGCAGGATGTTGGTGTGCTGCCGTTGCGCCTGTATCAGCAGGGCGGGCTACGTACTACGTATAGGGATGGAATGTACCGGAGCATCTCATGTCTCCAACAAACAACAGCAGCCAGAGGGACACAGCACACCAAACCCGCAACGACTATCCGTCTCGATATTGCACAAGCGTGGACTAATGGCACCTGTTAAAAACTAAAAACAGTGTGGGTGGTCACGGCTCTATGCAACACCACTCGTGCTCTTGCAGAGTGCGCCAATGCAGCAGCGAAGCCAAGGCGCAACGCACGACTCACCGGCCATCTTTCTCCAACCGCGTGGGCGGCAGAAGCTGCCCCGTGGTAGTTTCCCTAGCTATTTGTCTAAGCTCCCCCTAAGCTTGTGCTTTCAATAAGTTGAGCACGCAAAACAGAATCAACCAAGAAAACAAAAGCTCTAGACCCACACGAGTCTCGCTGCTTGATTGACAGCGCTACAGTGTTCAACGGAGGCGCTGCTGCTTGGTGCTGTTGCGATTTGCGATTTGCGACGATTGCGTTTCCGTGGATTTCATAGTAAATTTGGAGGCACTAACGGCTTGGGGCATAGGGGTTATTTCCCTGTTACTTCTCTTGGGCAAACGTGGCAGCAACGGCGCTCTTCTCCCCAGGCTACACCTCCTAGCTGGAGCTTTCTCCCCCACCGTTGACCTCAGCGTTAACCTCTACTTGTGCTAGGATTTGATTTCTCCTGGCGGCGCCGTGCGAGGCACAACCCATCGCTACACGAGCGTCTCCTCCGTGTCATGATGCGGAAAACGGGCAGGATTTTGACAGTCCTGTGCGCGTGGGGCGCTGGGCGGTGGGGGAGTGCTTTCCTCACATCGACAACGCGAATATCGCGCACCAGTGTTGTTCGTAGCCAGTCGGGGCTGACTGTGCCGCCGCACATGGCGGTGCCGGGATCTGTCTCAGGCGTGAAGATTAATAAAGACGTTGTGGTGATCGGTGGTGGCCTTGCTGGACTCTCGACGGCTCTCGAGCTGGCGAAACGGGGCAGACAAGTAACTGTCCTCTCTCGCAGCCGTGCCGAGGCAGCAGCAGAAGCAGCCGGTGGCATGATCGCTCCTCAGGCCGAGAGGCTGGAGAGCGGGCCATATCTCGACTTGTGCTTAAAGAGCCGGGCCATGTTCGCGGATTGGGTGTCGAGCATCGAGGCTATCGCTGGGCTGGGGGGAGAGAAGGCCGAGACGCACTTCTGGAGCTGCGGAGGCTTCGTGAGTCCGGCGTTCTTTGGGGATGCCGTCCACGCGTGGAGCCCGCCACCGGAGGGGGGGCAGGCTCATTGGATCGACAGAGACCAGGTCCGGCGAGGGGTCGAACCCTCTTTTGATGTTTGTGGTTGCGTTGAAGTATATATATATATATATATAAACAACAAAGTAGTGTGGTGCTACAAGTTATAGGTTGTGCTTGCCGTGTTGGTACCTATTAATAGTACGGATAGGAGTTGTTGTACGGTAAGCAGTACAGCAGTAGGGTACAAGTCGAGTTTTCACTTTGAACTGATGTTTGTTGCGGTCGCAGTCGCAGTCATGTTATCGCACCGCATGTGGCGTGTGCCGTGCAACGGGCGTAACAGCTCCTGCTCTGACGCGCTGGCGCTCTTGCAGTCTCGAAATCGAAAACGCCGTCCAAGTCCCCCTCCCCCAAATATCCCGTAAAAATAGCACGTTGCCCGTCGGGCCTCGATGCCGGACGCAGCGGCGTTGTTGATGTTGAAATGATGTTGATGTTGGTGTTGGTGTCGGTGTTGTGCAGTTGATGTTGCCGCACCAACGAGAGTGTTGTCTGCACGTTTTAACCGTTCGCTACCCAACGGCATCCAGTAAGCCCACGTGATGATTGAATCGAGCTACTCCTTTTCGTTGGGCAGCTCGCTAGCTCCGCAGTCGAGGACCATGTCACCAGTTTCTATCTGCCCCCAGTATCTTAGTCCTAACCCTAACCCTAAAATAATAATCCTAGCCCTAACCCTAACCCTAACCCTAACCCCAGGAGTACCTTCTCGGTAACCCTATGGTAACCCTATAGTTACCCTATCCCGCCCACCTTCCCTGTCCGCCATGAACCAGGCGTTGGAAATGGAGCCGTCTCTCTCGCCCGATATCGTCGGGGCATGGTGGTTCCCACAAGACATGAGCATCGATGCTCAGCGGATGTTCACGGTGTTGGAGCAGGCCTGCGGCAAGGCTGGCGTAGAGATACTCCAAGGGTAAGTTGTAGAGATACTCCAAGGGTAAGCTGCAAGTGTCACTTCCCCCCTTGGGAAAAAGGATCGGCTGAAAGGATCGGCTGTCGAGCGTAAGAGCCATAATAACCGTGGTACAGTACCCTGAGGACTGTTTTTGTGGGTAGATATTTGTGCTGTTCCATTATGTTCGGTGTTGATGGATGGGATGATCTGCTGTTCTACTAATCGCAAGTGGCGCCAGAAGCACTTTGTCACCCTGCCCGTACGGTACGTGCTATATGGGAGTAGAGTGTTCTACTGTAGTATGCTATACCTACTGATGTAGCTCCCATTGGGACTGGATGAGGAGCATTATGTGTGACCTGTGCGCAGCTCGCTATTAACAGTGCATGTCGCTTCTCCAAACGCTCATCGCTTGATGCTGTCTGTTTAACAGTTCAGTTGATTACATTGCCCCTTCCGATCGATTATTGGCGATGGGCATGCTTTCCGCCCCTCCTGCTCTACACCCCTCTTGCCCTACACCCCAGGACGGCCGCGGCCAGCCTGGTGTACAGCCCCGAGGGATCCTCTGTGGATGCCGTGGTGTTGGAAGATGGAAGGCAGTTGCACACGAATGCCGTTGTGTCTGCCGCGGGTGCGTGGATGCGGGAGCTGATGCCAGTCCCGATGGTGCCGCACAAGGGGCAGATGATGTCGCTCAGGCAGCCGGAGGGCGGGCGTGGCGAGGGGTCGCCGAAGCAGGGCGGGGGGTTGGGTCTAACGCGGGTGTTCTTCGCCGAAGGGTGCTACATAATACCCAAACGTGATGGTCGTGTCGTCGTGGGATCAACGGTCGAGGTGGGTGGGTCATATTGAAGTGTCTTGTGGCAGTAATAGTTTGATAGTTGTGGCGTTCATGTCTGACGTAGTGGCATGAGGCATGTTGGAGAGATGTCCGCAGATCTGGAAGCCGCATGCCCTACTGCTTACATGTCTGCCTGTGAGAAAGTACGGCAATGCCGCATCGTGCTCGAACTCTCGTGAATTGTACCGTTTAGTATACCAGTTATTCATCATTTATATGCTATTATAGTACCAGGTTATGGCCATGGGCATGGAGTTCTAGAGAGTAACGGATGTGACCCCTGCTGCAAGACGTCGCCAGCCGATGTGGAAAGGCTCGACCTTCGACAGAGGAGTTTCAGAGACGACATGGCCGACTGCACCTGGTAGTCCGCTAACCTTGGCTATGGAAGTATACGCTTAAAGCACCCATCCCTGCCGTCCCGTATTTTGCTTTGTTCTTGGCTGCAAACTCACGGAACGCCTTTATGTAGCAATATTAGTAGTATTAGTAGTGTTAGTAGTAGTAGTAGTAGTAGTAGTAGTAGTAGTAGTAGTAGTAGTAGTAGTAGTAGTATTAGTAGTATTAGTAGTGTTATAGGGGGAGCATAGTAATCAGGGCCCACGATGGACCCTAAAAATCATACCAGTGCATGCTCATATGTTTACACAGTTGTGGATACCAGGTCTTGTTCCCTGGATCGTACCGCTTCATTGCCACTACGTACAATCCTTCAAGGCCATCCTGGCTCCTCGGGGCACTTCTGAAATTATCTCTCGTTGCTGACCACGAGAGTGTGGTATCACCACACAACCCCACCTCGGTGTGTCTCCACGCCCAATCTGAACAAAGAGATCTACCATATTAGAAAGTCATTACTATCCTATATTCCCCCGTAATAAAGCTGCTTTATGCCCTGCCTGGTTGCCGTCGGTGATAGGTGGGAGAATACGGCCTGCACAACACCCCGGCAGGCATGAAACAAATCATCGACGCCGCGGTCAAGGTCTGCCCGGCTCTGGCGGACCTCGCGATAGAGCGCACCTGGGCTGGATTGCGCCCGGTCACGCCAGACACCTTCCCTGTTCTTGGCGCGTCCCCTCGCTGCCCTAACCTGTTCGTCGCCGGAGGGTACTGGAGAAACGGTGTGCTTCTAGCCCCCAAAACTGCCCAGCTAGTTGCGGACGCTGTGTGTGGCTGCTTAGATCCTCAGGACGACGTTTTCTCCCGTGCTTTTTCGATGGACCGCTTCTCGGTCGCTGGGACCGGGGCAGCAGCACCATCAACATCCGACAGCCGGGAGGTTCGCACGCGGTCGCCGCCGCCGCTGCCGCTGTCGTCGCGCGCGGGAGGCGGGTCGTCGGAGGCGTCGATGCCAACGGATTTTGGGATGGAACGCGCGGCCTTGGAGGGAGCGAACGATGGGAGCATGCTGTCGGATATTGGGGGTCTGTTCGGAACAGAGTCCGGTGCTGCGGATGAGGTGAGTCGTGGTAGTATGCCAGGATCAACTTCGATGCTGGCTGCTGTTAGATTTGCTCTGTAAGATTTATTTTGTAGGTGCAGTCGATGCAAATCGATGAGCCGTGGGAACGCTGAACCCTACCTGGTATGCGCGATAAGAACGAGGGGACGGGGGAGAAGGGACGGCATGGCCACCGCTTGTCCATAAGGCAGCTGAGGGTATGAGGGTAAAACCTCCTACGAGTTTAGCTGGAAAGTAAACGTGATAATAAAATAGAGTTTACGGGCTGTGTGTGACCTGTTGTTGGTGGGATCCTTGGTGTCTCTGCTGCTGTCTGCTGCTGTTGGAGTTGGTGTTGTCGCGCTATGGTGCCTAGTTCGAGAAAGCGTCCTTGCTCCATCGTTTCAATAATGTGTTTTGGTTCTCTTGTACCCTGCCGGAACGTTTTTGTCAGGAGGACGAGGAGGCCGCCCCAGGGAGTGACATAGGTTTTGCTTCGGCCGCTGGCAAGCAGGACGCGGTGAACGACTACGACGCAAGGTGCCGACCTGATTGCTACTTCGATCTCTCCTTGCAACGCCTGCGCTTATGCCACACTATGTTACGTTGCCTCTCTCCGATCACATACTCGATAGACAAGCCGCTCTTTATACTTGATATGTGTTTGGGTGACGGCTGCCTGGGTACCTGGTGTTAGTTTTTTTTGTTCTTTCTTGTTTGCATTTATCTGGTTCGGCAGTAGTCTTGCCGTCGACACGGTGCAGCATCATCGCGTCGCGCATTGCACTGGTTGCACTATTATACTGTTTATAGTATGCGGTAGGGGCTTCTTCGCCGTACCGTCCAGCTCCTCTAGCGGGTTTTGGTGGTCACCGATCCGCACCGTGTCTGGCCACGCACTGTCCAGCGGCTGCTATCGTGTTATCGTGTTATCGTGTTTTGATGTTATGATATGATATAGTATGGTGGTGTTATCGTGTTATCGTGTTATCGTGTTATCCTACTGAGTAGGGGTGCAACCTATTTTGTTTTTGAGGGTGCGGTTTACTTGAGGACCTCTTTATCTCACTTCGACCAAAAACGGAAGTGCAAACCAGTGAACAGTCCCATGGCCTAGGTATATGACGAGAAATATGGTCAAACACGAGTGCTATTCGAACGGTAATGGCTAATTCCTCAGTTTTGCGAAAACATGTTATAGAGCCCTGTTATAGTCAGAAATTAGTTTGATAAAAAAATATATGTTATAATACCCTTTTTCGTATTGTAGAGTAGGATAGAGTATCATAGCACCACCCCTTTCGTCTGCCACGCCGTTCGAATTCAAGCATGGGGTTTGTCTGCAACCCGTGTTTGCATGTTTGATCATTTTGACACGCCCTCGCGACCACAGCGAGAGGTTCTCGGAAGAGAGCTTGAAAGAGGCAAGGATGGCGAATCGCTTGGTGCAGGAAGGCTCCGACGCTAGGCTGGAGGAGTTGTTCGGCGAAGACCCGGAAGAGGAGGCACTTCCGGACGTGAGGTCGTGGGAGGAGGGGGCTCAGGAGGTGGCCAGTCTCATCGGTGCCGAGGTTGGTGTTTTTAGACTAAGCTAAAAGTGCACATACTGTACTGGTACTGGTACATCATCACCCGTGAGATCGAGAAAATCGTCGAAACTCATATGTTTGCAAGCTGCGTGTCATACTTCCATCGGTAGTGCTACGGAGTGTATGACCTCGTCAACGACCTATAAGTCGATGACTCAATCCCCTGGATGGTAGTACCAGGATCAACAGGACCATTTTACCAAAAACTGTCAGCCTATACGTGCAGTAATCATGTATTATGTCTTCTCACGGAGGCTACAACCCTGCTTGAGGTGGGGTTTGTAGCGGACCATGTTACGGTATAGAAGGAAGTATAATAGTAATTATTTTGGGGGCAATGTGTTCTGGCTTTTGACAGACGGCACTCCTCTATCTCAGGAACAATTGCGTTGTACCGTACCGTACCGTACCATGGCGATGGGTATGGGTACAAGCGCTCGACAAGCCCAACGTCTTCTGCCTGCACCTCTTGCGGTAGCCCCTTGATGTCACCAAGTACATGATATTATACATGATAGATATGATGCGGGCTTGTTGGCCTAACAGGTGGGACAGGTGGACCGCCATGCTGCACGTACCGGGGGGGGGGAGAAGGGTACCTGGTAGACATGTGTGACCACGACTTGTTAACCCTTGTACTACCGCAAAAAAGTATCTCACACTATTTCCAAGTAGTTTTGTCCCCAAAAACCGTTTCCGGCTCTAAAGGGGTTAAGAAAATATATGTCGCAACAACTCGATAGTAGTATCCTTCAGTTGTGCCAGTACCATAGAGAGTATTTGAACAGGGCCTATTCGCGATCCGTCTGCGTCTCGCGGACCGGGCCATGGGCCGGGCCGAGGGTGGACAAACTCTCACGGACCGGGTCGGGCCGGGTTTCGAAAGCTGAAAATATCGCGGGCCGGGCCGGGCCGGGTCCAACATCTGAAGCCCACACGCGCCTGACCAGGCTTTAAGCGCGGATTGCGCGTTGTGGACTATACAAAATAGAGAGGCAAATGAGACAAGGCTGTGTCGTACACGCAGTAGGCTGCGTTGCGTTCTAACTCGTAGTACCTACAGCAGCACCAGTGACTACAGCAAGCTGTGCCCTTCACATTATGTATGCGAGACAAATCTAAACTTGTAGCTAGAACAAAAAACCTGAAGCACGTCTGGCACGACTACCCGTTTTGATGCGCCCTTTTTCTTTCTACACTATTACGGGGGACCATAGTAAATAGGACCAAATGTTGTTAGCGAAAGTAGGGAAATATATAGTTTTTGGTGTCTACAGTAGGTTCTATTGTGTCTGCAGTAGGTTCCACTAACTATGGACCAAATAATGTTAGCAAAAAAAGGGAAATGTACAGGTTTTGGTGTCTACAGTAGGTCCTAGTATGTCTAAAGTAGGTCCTGTTAACTATGGTCCCCCGTAATAGGGCTCTGTGCGCTCTGTGCACGGCCCTTAACAAAACGCCACAAAATTCCAATTCGCAAAATTACAGAACTCCTTGTAACACCAACGAGTTGATTGTCCGACCTGTTGCGTGTGCAATCAACGCTGCACCCCCGCACCCCCCCCCGCCAGGATCTAGGGACCTAGCACATACCAGATATGTCTCAACATTCCTGTTCAGTAGTTCTGTCACAGTGGTCTGTGTCGCGAGCGGAGGCGGGTGATGCTTGGATGCTGTGTACCAGGTGCTTTGGATGTCCCACAGGCTTGATGCTGAATATTTGGGCCGCAATATCAGGTTGGTGGTTGTTGTAAAACCTTCCCTTACCCGGCACCCCACGACATGGTTCTCAGGCGCGAACACAGGGATGGCCCACCTGGTGGGGGTCCGTGGGTGCGAATCCTCCGCCGGCAGTGTAGCCGGTTGGCGTAGTCCCTTCACTGAGTCAACGCTGACTACCCTTGGTCTCGAGTCGTCAAACGTTGAAAACGCAAAATCCCGCCCCATACAAAAAACCCATGCAGCAGCAACGAGCCACCAAACCCACGGCATCACGGCGTCCGCGGCAAGCTCGACGCAGGTTGTGCCAAACCAAGCCACAAGCGCTGGTCCCGAGCCCACCCGCTGCTGTAAACGCCGGGTTTGTTGGAGTCAGTGACGTGCAGCTCTCGCAATCACCAATACTACAAAACCTTAAGACTGTTTGTACGAACAGACACAGACAGTGAGACAAACGTACTAACTGAATATTAGAACCCAGTACCCACCCCGCATGAAGGTTTATTGTTTCCACATGGATGGCATAGAACAGCCTCATTACTACGTCGTAGAAGGGCAAATGAGGCCAGGCTGCCTCCTAGTCGCAGTAGGCAGTGTGCGTTCTAAGCCAAAACTAAAAACAAAAACATTGAAATCCCGCCGCATTAAAAAATCCCACATTCGCAGCAACGCCATCAAGAACAAAAACACTCTGACCGCGGGCAACTCGAGATAGCTTGCAATGAACCAATCCCCGCGCGTTAGTCCGGGCTCGCCGCTTCGGCAGATATCGAGTTTGTGAACAATGGCCACGTACAGACCTCGCGATCCAAAAGGAAAAAAACAAAAAACACCGCAGACAGACAACAGACAGCAGAGAGCAGACAGACTAATTTGAAGAATGGAAACCTGTACGCACCCCACAATGAAGAGGCGTTATTTTTGTCACGTGGAAAAGCTCGGTCGCGGTCGCTTTCATTATGATATTCTGATAGATATATGGGGTATGCCCCAACTTATGTCTAGCCGCCGAAGTATCCATATACTGCTTCCCCTCTAGGGCTATTCCCCAAATATGATCCCCTTTTTCCCTACACCGCCGTTGTCGCATATCCTGTTCCACCCCAGACAAGCAACGGCCAGCCTGACCAAGCCGATGCAGTAAAAGGCGAGGTGGTAGTCGAAGGGGAAGGGGTGGTCGCCGTCGATGGAGAAGGCGAACAGTGCCGAGAAGAGAACTGGGGATACCGACCTTGCGATAGAGCTCGTCGTCAGGGAGATCCCGTTCAGCTCCCCGCGCCGGTCTGAACCCGTGGCATTGTTGATGGCCAGTGAGATGCCGATGAAGAACTTGGGGGCGGCAAGTGCGGAACACCGGACGAAATAAACGAGCGAGACACCAGGAAATATGACAGGCATGAGTGAAGAGACAGCGCTGCGTTACTTCGATCGATTCGTACACTCATATCGACATGATGTGCAGCCCCGCTTAACTGAGTATCTCCCTCGGAGAAGAGACCATGGTAACACCCTATGTTTCCTAGGACTCTGCAAATGCCCCCCCCCCGCGCAGCCATCCCTCTCCGTGTGTGGCCACGGATTGACGTCTAACCGGTTAAGGATGCAGACCATATTCAATGGGTGAACGGCGAAAACCGTTCGAACGTGTCTCATTTCTACCGTGTCCTGAAACAGACGACTACATACTGATTTCCCCCCTTTCTACGCTTACAGAATATATCGGCTAACAACTCAATTCAATGGATTTGTTTTTTTATTATTCTACCTCCTTTTCGTATTTAAAGGATCTCCACACAACAAACTGCAGTTGTTACTCTAACAAAATGCTGAAGATCTGCCGGTCCGGGCTAACAAAACACGACTACTGTCTCCCTCTCGGGGCTCTACCGCGCTTAGGCGCATGGGTGAGGACACCCACCGGATTCGTGGCCGCTAAGTACACAAATAGAAGGATGGCCGCGGAAAGGCGAGCAGGAAGTCCGGTGTTGCTCGTGTGAGAGAGAAGGGGGATCGAGAAGTGGATGGGGACTTCGATGACCGAGCCTAGCCTCTGGCAGAACCTGACCCCCCACAGCGGGGTGAAGTAGGGCACCGCCAACAGCTCGAACACCAGCACCATCAACCCGCACGCAAAGAACACCTGTCCAGCGGGTGGCGAGAGACGCACGCAAGTGGGTGGCGGCGGGTGCGAGGGAAGAAGTGGCGCTCGCGGTGCCTAAACAAGGTAATGTCAATCATATCTTCGTTTCCAACGCTGATGAATACTACGATAGAGGTGCACCGGTTTTTTTCTGAGGCTCCTTGCTTCAGGAGCTCTGTAGTTCAGCCACATACACTGGTTTTCAGTCGACCAAAAGTGCAGTCCGATTCCGAAACCCATGACCTAGGTATACAACACAGTCAGATCGCAAAACAAGAACGACACCCTGACGATTTCGGGTTAATGAGCTCCGTCATTCAGAAACAAAAAAAGCAAAAAAGGGCTACCTCTATGGTAGCACGCGTCCGCTACCGGTGGGGGTGACCATCGGTTGGAGGTATGCGACCAACTGTTCCCGACGATATCGTGAGGGAACTACAGAAACACAGCGTGTAGGAAGGATCGGCATGAGGCCCCGCCCTATCCCCCGCGAGGCCAAAAATTGTGCAATGCCACTGAGACCGGTTGTACGTTATCTGGCACAAATATTGCGCTGCAACAGTGAAGTTTACTTGACGCTCAATAATCATTGGACCAACTGAACGTCAATACACAAGACGTGGGGATATCGCTATGAAAGGCGGCGACCAGTCCCGGCCCCGGCATCGCCTGGATTTTAGCAGAAGCTATGTGCATTTAGACCAAGAGCAAAGATTGAATAATGTCAATCACACCTGTCCGATGTCCTGAGCAGACCACTCTAGCCCGCCCTTGGCGATGGTGCTGAGAGCCCACAGAGTAAACACCCCCTCCAACCCGACGTATGTAAGCTTCGTCAGATCACGTCAGAACACGAACACATAATGTAGAAAAGGGCAAATTGTAACTTCGCCTTCGTGTGCGGTTCGTGTCAACAATACGCGGCATCGTAGCATTTAATCCCCAAGCAACTCACGGGTGCTACGTGCATCCGAGAAACGACGTTTGTTTGACATTTTAAAAGAACCGAGTGACACGGGTATACAAATGGAGCAGCACACCAACCACCACCAAACAAAGCCTACTCTGAACTATTTGACGCTTCTATTTACGTATAAGCACTCGGAACGCTGGCGGTCAGACGTCTCCCCCCCACCCCCACCGCGCCATGCGTCTGGCGCACAAAGCCCAAGCTACAAGGGTGAAGCGCAGCAGATACACACCGCAAATAAGGCGTCGATGACCAATAAAATGCAGATGTGCGGCTGACACAGCAAACGTTTCTGCTTCGAAACTCTCGCATCTCGCTCGAGACGTATGGCCTCATGGTCCGACCCGGAGTTTTGTTCGATCGCAGGCGCTGTCTCCGTCTGTATCCACGACGGTACTCTCGGCCCGTCAGCATCTATGGGCAGCGGAGACGCCGAGTGAGAGGCAGACGCGTATTGTATGTTGCTGCCGTCCTCGTTGCTGTCTCTGACCTCGCCACAACCACAGGAGCGCCACGATCCATGAACACGAGCGTTAATGTTGCGGAAGCAGGAGAAGGTAGGGGAGTTATCGTCGGAGGTAACGGTAGCATATTACTCCAACACCAACCGTGCACATGTTGACTACCCCTGCCGCACGAAGGTTTACCGCTGCTCGTAGCCTGTTCTACATGTAACGTACAAATAGAGGGTGTTACCGTGCAAGTCGTGCGGTTCGCACGGCGCAAGCAGTGGAGGCCGGTCGAACTTAATCCCTGCGAGATCGGGGCAACTTCCTCTTGAGCTTATTTTTTACCACGAATAGATAACAAGCATCAACAAGGTAGCGACGCTTAATGTTGCGGAACAGTTGTTGTTGTTGTTGCTGATGTTGTTGGTATCTCGGCTGAGGCTGCTCTTGGTGGTGGTGGTGTTCGTGGCTTCGATGATCGTCAAAGTCTAGTCCCTTGGTTACATGTCAGCATTGCAAAACGGTACATCATGAAGGCCCACACCGCGATTCGACCGCTTGCCTTGCATGAGCAACGAAAGTTTTTCCAGATCAGCAATATATCGGTTGCCTCGTGGTTATTGAAAGCCGAGCACACACGCCCAAATCCCTCGGCTGGGGAACATTCATGTCCCTCAGAGTAATAGTACTTGAGCTAGAAATTTGGCGGGCTTCGTTACGGGTAGGTAATCTTCATTACTGTAGAGCAGGGCAATGGTTGCCCTGCTGTTCCCTAGATGTTACCATTCAGTAGCTTCGTTGTTTCTGTGTTTTTATTACACCTGGTACATGATACAGTAGCGCGGAGAGTAAACTCGTCGAACAAGGACACGACGCTTCAGAGCGAACAATCGACGGTCGCCACGACTTCTCTAAGAATACGTACGTGTTCTCCTCGATATTTTGTGTTGTTGTATGATCCCTGCTACCTGGTACATGCCCCACTCACAGCAGGCAATCCCGCGTATGCCTGCCAACATATATCTCCTCTCTCTGTGGAAAATTGACGGGAAAGAGGTTAGCACAAGGCCAACAGCAGTACCACTATGGGTAGATCATCTGCGGCCCGCTGCTGCTGTTGTGCTGCTGCTGTTGTTGTTGCACCAGCCGCAAGGTCCGACGGTGTATCCCTTTCCAGTGACTCTCGATCGACGGTATTCAACCAAGTACCACCGTGGGTAGATCATCATCTGCTGCTGCTGCTGCTGTTGTGCTGCTGTTGCCGTTGTACCAGCTGCAATATCCGACGGTGTATCCCTTTCCAGTAACTCTCGATCGGCGAAATTCAAGTAACCTTCGTTATCTGTTTGTTTGCGGGGCGCCAGGCCAACAACAGTATACCGGGGGTAGATCTGCTGCTGCAGCACTGCTGTTGCTGCTGCTGTATACGTATATAGAGCTGCCTCTCTAAGTGAACTGAATAAAACAGTTGTGTGTTCGACCAGTTGAGTGGTTGATGCTGTTTGGTTTGAGGAGTAGAAAACAGAATACAACCGCTGTGAGTTCGACCAGTTGAGCGGTTGTTGTTGGTTGATGCATAATGACAATTAATTGCCTTCGCGTAGAAGTTTGTGACTGTAGAACTCGAATCTTCTAGAGTGAAGAATCGGCATGGGTAGCATTATCTTTGTGTCGTAGTTTGTGACCATAGAAAATACGCATATAACATGCACATGTTATAAATACCTGTTTTTTTTATTGTTGGCGTATGTATGTTGTGCCTGTCGTTCCCGACGATGGCATGACATCGCGATGTCTGATGTATGTTGTGGTGTTGGTATCCAGTGCTCGTACGCTATTAATATCAGGGTATTGTACAGCAGTAGTCTACGTACCAACTGAATAAAGCAGTTCTGAGTTCGACCAGTTGAGTGTTTAATACAGTATACTGCCTAATTTGAGCAGTAGAAAACAAAACACGACTGCTGTGAGTTCGACCAGTTGATTGAGTGATTGATGTTGTTTGATGCACGACAGTTCATTGTATTGGTGTTGTAGTTTGTGACGTTCGACCAGTTGAGTGTTTGATACTGTATGACAACTCATTATCTTTGTGTCTTAATTTGTGACGTTCGACCAGTTGAGTGTTTGATACCTGGTACAGTTTGATTTGAGGAGTAGAAAACAATATACGACCGCTGTGAGTTCGAGTAGTTGATGCTGTTATAATATTATGCATCTCTGTCATAGTGTGTGATTACAGAAGTTGTATCTTCTCGAGGTGAAGAATATAAAGACTCGTCATGTGCTTGCTTTATCTCTGACCACAGAGCGTAAACATGTATATACATACCGGTACCTCGTATTTTGGTTGTTGGCGTACGTACGGTTTATCTATCGTAATTATCTAGTACGATACGTACTACTCATACGATGGCATGTCATTGCGTTATACAGCAGTACACGTATAATTCGATCAAAGTACAGTATTTGAGAGTTCAACCTGTTGAGTGATTGATACTGTTTAATATGAACAGTAGAAAAGCATAATAGTGAGTTGGACCATTTGAGTGGTTTGTACTGTTATAAAATATTTGTACTGCTTGCTGTACGAAGAGTCACTGGGACCGGCGTGCACACGTGCACCTGCTCACTTGCCACATTGGTTTTGTCTGAGCGCCTCTTTGTTTGTACGTGTACGTAGACCGCTCGCAACTCGTCGAAAACTCATCCGATGCCCTCGATTTTGATCACTCCCCCCCTTTCTGTCTCTAGGGACGTCTTTTATCTTCAGCGTAGCATATGCCCACGCCGCAAATTCTCATTTCGACGAATGAACTCCCGTGTGCACGAGTCATCAACACGCAATACTAATAGCCCACCGAGCCTATGGTGAACGGTAATATAGGAACCGTTCGGCACCTATTAAACACAATAACGACCCGTATGATTTCGTACGATTTCGCGCAATCGATCGGATGAAGCTCACGGATAGATCTACTCGCGTTTCCCTCGTCGCTCCACAACGACGCCACGCCAAGACACGAGAGCGTCCACTCCCCTCCCTCTGTATCTCGCTCTACACCGCGTCGCCCGCCAAAACCCCCGGCGGCGGCGCACTTTCCCTGCCCGACTGGAAGTGGCGCCTGGGCTTCTGTCTGTCCGCGACGTTGCAACGTGCACTTAGGTGCACCCAAAGTAGCAAATCATGCCTCCGAATATAATACAACTCCAAGCAGGGCTTACAATTGCTCGCAGCTTGAACCCAGCTTGCACGGTCCGTTGTCAGCGGCGGGCAACAACGTCAACAACGGCGTCCACCAATCCCGGTGGGCAAGCGGAGCCTCTACGATTTGATGCCACATTTGTCATGATCGATACTCTGAATATATTTTGCGACCCAGACTGCTCGTGCTGACTCTTGAACGAGTATTGCTGTACGTTCGAGGGGTGTCATGAGTGAGAGATGTAGCGAGGGGTGTGCGGCTGGTCGCGTAGCTCGAGGCGCAGGGCTCTGTTGAAGCCGAAAGCTGTCCCAGACTGCGTGTGTGTGTCGGCTATCGATTCGCGCGGTATGTGCGTCAACGTGGGGAGGAGTTTGGGGGGCGAGTTGTCGTCGTCCGGAGCTTATTTGTGTCATCGGACAGACAGACAGACAGACAGACAGGTTTCGAATTTCCGTTATAGACTGCCCTAGGTAAACCCAGAGAATTTTTCAATTATGTATGCGCCCAATCGATCATACAGCAGCAGGATTATTGCTACTTGTTGTAGACGCACTGCTGCCGGAACATGGTGGATGTGCTGATTACATAGATTGTCTCGTAGAATCATAGCCATATTGAACAGGAAATGACATGTCATACGTAGTCATCTTGATCAGGAATTGATATACACCTGGCACCTCTTTGCCTGCTGCAAATTGTCCGCCCGAAATATTCCATTACGTACTACATGCAGCTGCAACTCTGCTGTAAAGTGTACTGCTACAACTGCTGCTGTGGTGCGGTTTGTCCTGTGTTGTTGTATGATACTGGATATCATAGCCAATCAAACGTGCTGTCAGTCTATGTACGCGTTTAAAAAAACAAGCCACCGTTGACCCATGTTGACGGGAAGAAAATAACAAATATCAGAAAAAAAATCTTCAGAAAGAAAGTACCCATTTTTTTGTTGATCATAAATCAAGAGAGGGGACAGACAACGACACAGCGCGAGAGCGCGAGCACAACGAGCCCCGCACCTGGTGGAAACGAGATCGGGGGGCGCAATTACGGCAAAGATTGCTTGTTCCGTGAGAACTGCAGCAGCAAGCGGTAGCAACACTCGGTACTACTACTACTACTACTACTACTACTACTACTACTACTACTACTACTACTACTACTACTACTACTACTACTACT
>JAYJME010001449.1:0-16407 GCA_036873775.1 Costaria costata
AATTATTAATATTAATAGTATGGATTCATTAAATTAATTAAATTGCTACACCCCCCCTTCAATATACTGGTATATATTTAACCCTTTTATATAGTACTGCACTGTACAGCAACCTCTACCTTACTCTGATTCCAAGTGATTTGTCCCCAAAACGGGACTGCACTCCTAACGGGGTTTAAGAGAAATTTTAACAAGAGTGGCCAGGCCGTGTCTTAACCCCTTTAGAGCCGGAAACGGTATCTGGCATTTGGGGACAAAACTACTTGGAAATAGTGTGGGATGCTTTTTGGGGTAGTAAAAGGTCCAAGAGGGTAGCTTCCAGTATTATTAACGATGTTTCCGGGTGAGAAATTTCCTGGCAGTTTCTACCTCCTCTAACTGGCCAGGAGGGAAAATGGTGGTCCGCAGTTCGGAGATGTTTTACTCGATTCGAACGCGGTGCAGCAGCCCGTTTAGGCTCCGGGTTCGGGTCGGGGGATAGGGTTTTATAGGGGTTGGGTCTTCATCCCGCTAGGAAGTGCGCTTCCCAGCCCGCAAATACGAACAGCCCAGCCCCTGGCAAATCTCACCAGGCACGTCGTGATTAGAGCGCTCGTATATAGATAGCTCTTACTGGCCGAGAGAACCACACAAGAAACTTTCCGAACATTTTCCTAGAAAAAAAGTGTTTGAATTGAACGTTTTCCGAAAACAAAATGTTTTGAGAACCACACGACGAGCCTTCTGCTCCCGCTCGGCGTCCTGATCCCACGCCGACCTGATTGGTCCCACCTGGTCCTGTCCTGAGCCCTCCAAACTGACCCTGGTGGTCACTCTATAGTGCCGGCACTACTCCGCATACTGCCAGTACCGGCACTATATATAGCGGCAATAACCGGCACTACTCCCTCCGCATAGTGGCACTACTGGTTGTTCCCATCTGTGCCAAGCGATTTCACAGGCACTACCACAGCGGGCAACCGGCACTACTCAACCGGCAATATAGAGGGACCAACCACTCCTGTATATAATTAGCCGCCGGCAGGGCCCACTTGGCACCCTGATTCCACGGCAACGGCCACAGCCAGAAACCAAAAACAGCGAAAAAATGGAACAAAACAACCCAGACCAAACCCCGGAGACACAAACTGCTGTACTCGCACAGCTGTAGTAGTGCGATCACAGCAGCGGTTCACGGTGATCGCTCGCATATTCCGCACCAGCCGGCTCCACTACAATTAGCTTCGACAAACAAAACTTGAGTGAGGCAGGGTGAGGTGATGTAACATGGCTCCAGGCCAGTGGTCAGTCAGTAAGAGAGTACCTGGTACGTACGTAACAAGAAGCTTCGGTGGTACCACCGGCCGGAGCAGGAGGCCTCATCCAATCAAATACATACATTAATTAACCCCTTCAGAGTCGGAAACGGTTTTTGGGGCCAAAACTACTTTGAAATAGTGTGGGATACTCGTTTGGGGTACAGTAAAAGGGTTAAGTTTCCGTACAGAGTGTACCTGTTATACACAGTGTGTTTTTTCTATTCGTCGACATCCAGCACACCCAGTCAGTGCCCGTGCTGATTCTTCCTCCTCTAGAGATATACCATACAAGCTGTGTGGTCACAAACTACAGCACAGAGATAATGCCTTGTAGTTTAACAGCCCTCCGATTCGACGAAAATACAGAGAGGAGGGGGGTAAAACCACTTATATATGATACCAGGTACCAGGTATTCGACACTATGGTTGAGGGCTACTGTATGCACGAGACGAATATCACCAACCCAAACTCCAAGCCCAACCACATTAACCAATGGTTTGGGGCCAGTCCTCTTCGTCTCGAACACAGTATGCACCAACAACATTGTCGAAAAAGGGGCAATAGTGTGGGGTTATGGAGCTGCGAGGGCTCGCTTCTCAACGACTTGCCGTGTCGGGTGCATACCGCCGCTCCTTCGACGGCAGGAAGGGGTGAATATTTCCAAACTGAAAGCTGCCGCCGAACCTGATCCCCGGCGGGTAGGGCTGTGAGTTGGTTGGACTTCACGGCCAGTATTAATTATGGCGGCGGAGTGAGCCAACTAACTGCCTTAGTCTTGACCAATAAGAAACGCACCAAGTCGAGCCACAAACGCGCCAATCAGATACAAAGGCGCAGAACTGAGCAAATATCGCACGCACCTATTAATAGTTAGTAGTTGGGTGGTGAAGTAAGCCAACTAACCGACTTCATCTTAGTCTTGACCAATAAGAAACACACTTAAGTCGAGCCACAAACGCACCAGTCAGATACAAAGACGCACAACTCCGCCAATTGCCGCAAGCAACCAACTGTAGTACCTCGCCAACAAATAAATAGTCGCCGACTTATATACAGCCAGCCAACTCACAGCCCTACTTATATCACTAGCCCACTCGCTCTGACGAGCCGTAATATGCAGAAATGTGTGGAAATTCGGGGAAAACCCGGTTCCACGAACTAAAACATGAGTGCCGAATATACGGCCTCTCAAAACACACTCCCACAGCTCTAAACGGCGAGGCTACGAAGTCGAAAAGGAACGCCAAATAAACAGAGGAAATAAAGGAGGCCAATCCGTAAGGGACAGGAGAAACGTCGACAGCAGGGGCTCTACTACCCGTGACCATAGGAGAGGTGACTCGGGAGGCGGCAGCAGCAGAGGCGGCAGAGGTGTGCCCATCGGCGCACCTGAGGAGAAGGTGGCCCGGGAGGATGTCGATACGGCAAACGCAACGAGCACGACGGAAAACGGAGAGCCGCGGCAAGGGTGTGAACCTCCGCCATTTGCTGTTGCCGCCTGCCGAGCCACCCCCCCCTCCCAAGGTCACGGGTAGACCCCCTGCCGTCTCGGCCTTTTTCCCGCGTGCCCGTTGCGTTTGCCATATCCACCGTTTCCGGAGCCACCTCCTCCCCCGGTGTGCCGGTGGGAACCTCCGCCACTACTGCTGCCGCCTTCTGAGCCACCTCCCCGACGGTCACTTGTAGACCCGCACCCCTATCCAAATACGCCCCCCAAGTAATACGAATACGACCCCGCAGGTAATTACTACTGTAGGTAGATACCCGCCTGCCCAAAGCAGTACCTCAACAGGGTCTCTTCCCGGAAAATCTACTTGAAATTAGAGTAGTATCAGTGCTGCAGGATAACTGCACTCGCGTCTTCGGGAGGTAAGTACTTGAAATTAGGCTAGTACTCAGCATCATTTTTTGCGGGATACCTGCACCTATGATACGCCTTTGGGAACAAAGCTACTTGAAATTAGAGTAGTATCATTGCTGCAGGATAACTGCACTCGCGTCTTCAGGAGGTAAGTACTTGAAACTAGACTATTAATAGTACTAAGCATCATTTCTTGCAGGATACCTGCACCTACGTACGTCTTTGGGAACAAAAATACTTGAAATTAGAGTAGTATCATTGCTGCAGGATAACTGCACTCGCGTCTTCGGGAGGTAAATACTTGAAATTAGACTATTACGGGGGGGCATAGTTAATAGGGCCTACTGTAGACACAATAGGACCTACTGTAAACACCAAAACCTATATATTTCCCTATTTTTGCTGTTCTACGCAACTATTACAGGGACCATAGCTAATAGGACCTACTGTAGACACAGTAGGACCTACTGTAGACACCAAAATCGATATATTTCCCTGTTTTCGCTAACAATATTTGGTCCTATTAACTATGGTTCCCCGTAATAGTGGCCTCCGTAGATAGTAGTCTTAGGCTGCCTCGTGTGGCCGATGCTGTAATCCTCGCTACTTGCTTCTTTACGCTTAGTTCACACATCGGACAGATCGTCGGTTCCCCTTTGATGATCTAGATATTTCAGAGGAATATCTCTTTCCTGATCTGTATGATCTGTTAGCTCACGTTGCTGGGTGTGGAGCCGTATACAATCTGCAAGATCTAGGACAGGTTTCCCTGGGTTTGGATCTGCGCCATACAGATCCTGCACAACATCTCACAGGCTGCAGGTTAGGATCTAGATGATCTAGATCATGATGTTGAGCCGTATATAATCTGCAAGATCTAGGACAGGTTTCCCTGGGTTTGGATCTGTGCCATACAGATCCTGCACAAGACTGCAGGTTAGGATCTTAGATGATCTAGATCATGATCTGTCTGGTGCGTGCACTTTTCCTCTCTCGGCCACTTGTTCTCGACACTTTTGCTCTCTAGGGCACATCCTTGTACCCGAGCAGCGCGGACTGCTTCTCGTGGCCGAGATGCTGTAATCGCTAGAGATTTGAGTAGATATAATTTCACGACTACTGTAGCAACAAATCGGTAGGTGCCGTTAGCCAACTAACTGACTTTAGTCGGCAAGTCGTCTGGCGAAGCCGGCTGATAGCCATCTCACGGCCAGCCGGCTTAAGCCAGGCAAGCGGTGTGAGCCATACCAGCCCTCCCCGGCCGAGGAGGCGCCGCCCAAAAAAGCAAAAATGTATCCCGCATTCAACAACCCTTCCTACAAGTTTGGAAACTCCAATCAAGTCGGGATAGTCGGCGCCTCCGGGAAACAACTAACTATCAGTCCCGACTAATTTTACTATCATTAGTTGGTGACTGAAGTCGTGCTGACCCACAGCTCTGTTACGGTGGGCCATAGTTAATAGGACCTACTGTAGACACCAACACCTATCTATTTCCCTATTTTTGCTAACAATACTAGGTCCTATTTACTATGGTCCCACGTAAGAACAAAAATAGGGAAATATATATACAGGTTCTGGTGCTTACAGTAGATCCTATTGTGTCTACAGTAGGTCCTATTAACTATGGTCCCCCGTAATAGTAATCGCCACTTGTTTTCGGCACGGCTTCCCTCCCTCTCAAGCCCCGAAGGGGTTTCAACCCACGTTGCTTTGCGAGTGCCGTGCAGTCGTACAGCTCGATGCATCACAGTTTGGATACACCCCCCTCCATCATACCCCAGCATTGTAACCAGGGCTATTCAAGGGCCATGACCGGACCCATGGCCGGACTCGCAGTTCGGGTGTTGAGGTTTTCGAAATCTCATGGGTTGGGTCAGGTCGGGTCGGGTCAGGAGGTTTTTCGAAACATCGCTGGTCGGGTCGGGAGACCGGACCCGTGAACAACCCTCTGACATTAGAGTTTATGAAATCAGAGATGTCGACAAATAAATGGGGCAGGAATTAGAAACCAACCCCCAAGTGCGCAAAAAGCACACCAAACGTATAATAGCATGCATCACGAAAGAAACAAACAAAACGTTGAGAGAAAAAAAAAAAAAAAAACATTCGTCCGAGATAAAAATAAAAGCTCTTGAGAAAAAAAAGAAGAAGAAAGAAGAAGGCAGAAACAAGCGAAAACTGCACCAACACCAGGGCAAAAACAAGAGAAAACTGTATGGATACAATAGAACGCCAAGAACACTGAAAAAGACACGATAACCAAACCAAATAACGTATGTACCCGTACCAGCTAACGTGCATCGAGTTGGGGGCGAAAATTCGCTCACCGGGCGGAGTGTAGGATGAATTGAGCCATGTCGGCGTACCCCCTCGAGAGCAACGCCTGCCCCGTCTCATTCAAAGCCGAGCAAAGTGCTTGGGCGTGGGACACAAGCGCGCCCGGCCTGTCCACCGTCACACCTGTAAAAGAAAAGCATTAACCCTTTCACCACCGGGAAAATGGCCCTACACTATTTCCAAGTAGTTTTGTCCCCAAAAGCCGTTTCCGGCTCTAAAGGGGTTAAGCACACAAAGCACGAACAATCAAACCACAACCACTCAAACAGCAGCAATCAAAACCTCCAAGCATCAAGCATTCATTTCACCCCCATCAACAAAACGGCAAGCATCTAACATCAAGTTGGCCATCTGGCATCAAACACCAAACATCAACAAAAGAAAAACCTCTCAAACACCCAATGAGCAGCCAACGCCAAGAAGTCAGACCTCTTCACAACAAGGACCCACCCGACAGAAAACGTAAAAAAAAAAGCATTAAAACATCAAGTTGGGCATGAAGAAACATCAAGCCATCAAACATCAGCACTCAAACCTCGAGCATCAAACGCCACACAACTGTGGGGAGGTAGTCCCGCAGCAGGTAGATTTATTTCTCCACTCAAAAACCTCGAGCATCAAACATCAAAATGTCACACAACTGTGGGAAGGTAGTCCCGCAGCAGGTAGATCTCTTCGATCAGTTTGGGTGTGGAGACGCACACACCGAGGTGGGGTTGTGTGCCGTTACCACACTCTCCTCGAAGTCAGCAACGATGAGGTAATCTCAGAAGTGCCCGGGAAAGCCAGGATGGCCTTGAAAGATCATAGTGATGATCAGGCGGTACGATGTAGGGGATAGGGGCTGGTATCCGCACTGTGGTGTGTAAAATCAGGGGGCATATATTCTACCAGGTATGTTGTTTTGGGTCCATCGTGTGTTCTGCTTACTCAGGTAAAAATGTCCAAAATAATATTTCGAAGTACCAGGTAGACGGTTAAGGCTCCGGCCACACACAAGAGTGGCAACTCGGCGCTGCTGGGTTATCTAGAGGATGTGACCCCATTTAACACCGGAACTAAATACAGTCGAAGGAGGGGTACGGCACGCGCGTACCTCCTTGTCGTCGTTCCCTGCTTACGGCGGCCGCGGCGCTTCAAGCAATCCAGGCCGAAGAAGATCCTGCACGGTTTTTGTCTTGTTGCCAATTTTCGCTCTCCCGCTTGGTTTCTCTCTCTCTTGTTCTCTTTTGGGTTGGCGGTAGCGGCGGCGACGGCGGCAGCTACGGCGGCGGTGGCGGCTGCTGGCAGCTTGCTCAACCTAGATAGTTGGCGAGACCGCGCTTCTCAGTGTTTTGGTCGGAGTACTACTGTATCGATCAAGTCAAAAGGGTTAGACTGAGGACTTAGATTATCCCTTTTGCTAGTGCGATTGTTCCTACACTAATTCCAAGTAGTTTGTCCCCAAACAGGTGGGGAGCACTTCTCAAAGCGTTAATATAGTAGCTCGCGGCCGGATACTCTTGAGAAAGTCTGTGGCGATTTGCAGGGCACCGAGATCTCCTTGGGATACAGTAATGCTATTCATGTTTATAGTGGCTTAACAAACTTGGCGGATGACGCGTTGTGAGTCGGCCTTTGCACTTTCAAGGGAGCGTGAAGATGCTGCAGCAAGCTTTTTCTTTTTCGTAATTGTTTTTGGCTATATATATTGCGTCACCCCACGTCCGAAGGGGAACCTTGTTTATATATATATTATATTATAATATATATATATATATATACCTGGTACGCCGTTTGGTCGCCGCGTGCCGTGTTTGTCGAGTGAAATCGGTATCTAAGCGTATTGTATCTTGGAGGCTTTTGCCACATCTTTCGGAGGCGTGTTCGCGATATATATTTTTTGCTGACTGTGACTACCGTACAATAGCACGCAAGACAATACACCCCTTGGCATGCCAATTTTCTCGACAACAAAATGCCCACTTTGGAAATAATCCGTCCAGATCCTTCTACATACGCTTCGCTCGGCGCTTGCATTCTCCTCAACAACCGGGGCACACGACGAAAACGGCCGCTTCGGAAATAAGTCGTCGAGATCTTTCCGTAGACGCATCGCTCTCAGGCGTTTGCACGTTCCTCCCAGTTGTCGAGGAGATCGGCTTGGAAAATCGTCCGAGGGGATGTGTTACCTTGAGTGTTATCGCGTACTCCTTGTCCGACGACGGATGACCTTTTTGACGTAGCATGGTGTGTACGTGACTGACGTGTGCACGCACGCACGCACGCACGCACGCACGCACGCGCGTCTTGGTTTGTTCGAGCAGACGGAACCGGATAATTTTCCTCGGCTGATGGAGCTGATGCAAGACATGCAGGAGCATGGACAGGTGAGGGGAGATTATAATTTACGTTTTGCCAACGACCCCGATCTCCAGCATTGGTATTGGCGATGCGATTTCTCCTGCGGTGTTTTTCGTTGACCCTGTAAAATAGCGGTTTGCCGTTTGCGCTATATAAGCCGGTAACGTGCGCACAGCAGCAGTGGTGTCAGTGACGCCTTCTGCCGTGCCTAGAAGACTGTTAAGAGTTCGTTCGTCAACAGGACCTGCCTTTGATTCTACAACGCGTTTGATCACGTTCGCAACAACGAGTGAGTGCCTTCGATTCAACGCGTTTGTTAATTTTCGATGGCAGGTTCCTGCGGAGATAATCAAGGAACTCGCACCAGGACTGGAATTCAACGCAGAAGGGGCTCCGATCATGCCGAACGTGGGGGAGGGGATGATGCCCAATATACCAGGATTCCCGGCAGGCGATGGACAGAATTGTTGTATCAGCTAGCGTGTGTGTGCAAGGGATCGGCGCATGAATGTCCTACTTCCAGCCTAGTGGGGGGAAGAAGGCGGACGTTCTGCATCGCTTAGGTTTTTGCGGTCGTCAGGGGACATCAGTGGTACATCCCCGGGTTTCCTATGTGGATATGGATCTTAGTGTATAACGGATGTTGCTGTGTATGATGCTAATGTTAATGTTGCACGCACAGCAGGTCTTCAGGGGACATGCAGGGAACAGCCCGCGGGTTTTCTATGTGAATCTTGGGGTATAACGGGTCTTGGGGTGTCAAAACGTACTGCACGCACAGCAGTCTCTTACCGTATATTTCGGGGGAACAGTAATCAGAACCAAATATGGCGTGAAAAACAGGGATGTTTAGGTGTTTGGGTCCATCATGGGTTCTGGTTATTAAGCTCCCCTGTAATAGGACTCTTGACTCAGCCAGCAGTCGCTCTACAACGCGGCTATATGCAACTCTCACTAGGGCGCTTCAGCGATGCCGGGCCTTAGTTGAGTGTGGTCATCTGGCCTCACCATAATTCTTGCAGATGAATGATGCACGCGCAAACCAAATTTGTAACATGGTGTCCAATCCGAGAGCTGTATAGGTTGTCCCTGTCGGCGACCCGGGGGGTGTATTATTATGCCTGCCGGTCGGTAGCGAATAGGGCCTCGCTTTTCGGGGGGGTGCAAGTTCTGTTGGAATGGGCCGTGTGCATCGCGCATCTACATCGCCTGCTGTTTATTTTACATACTGTAGTTTGATAGGGCCTTGTGTATACGTAGTTTCTTACTTGCAACTATAGTTCGTCAACACACTGAACACAATATCATAACACCACGACTGCATAGTTTCATGCGGGGGAGTGCATCAATTTTATACGGTCGCTTTCGAGGCATTTGATGACAAGAAACGAAAAGATAATACGAAACCCGCCAGGGCTGACAAAATAACAGCACGCCAGCTCTCAAGAGACCGGCCCTGTCACACAAGGGCAAAAGGGCTTTTTGCCGGGTGACTTGACTTTTGCAAAAACAAAGCTTCACAGCCAGCTGCCTGCTGAGTAAAAAAGAAGAGCGCGGCACTCAAGACACCAGCGACTAAAAACATGATTTTTATTTTTATTTTTTTCTCCGTTCCTAGCTGGTGGTTGCCCCTCTCATCCGCCAGTGTTGCCCCTCAGACACCGCCTCGATATCTCGTTGAGAAAAACAAGAAAGACGAGCGCCTACTAAAAGGGGGTGGCACGTCGCGGACACGAGCTTCGCAAAGCTGTATCGACACCGCGTAATCTCGCATGTGGTCAGACTCTACATATATATGTATGAGCCCCCCCCCAATCGCGACGTCGTTTAGCAAAAGGTTTTGCTCTACTCGCGCTGTTGAGTAGAACGCTTTTCAGTAGAAGAAGCCTAGGATTTTGCCACCGGTGTGCTTGCGCCGGGCCTCCTCGTGGTCCATGATACCGAACGTGGTCGTCAACACGATGTGTCCGAACTGCGCCGTAATAATCAAGCAGGCGATGACAAAAAAGAGGAAGAAGCAAAAAAAAAGAAAAATGCGGGAGAGTGAGTTTTATTGATCGTCCGAACTGCGCGCCGTAAGAAGCGAGTAGTACCCTGGCACGCGATAAAAAAAGAGACATTACAAATCAAGTGGTCGACTTCAGGCGAGACATGATCACTCCAAACCACGACCCATGATGTTCTACACCATACAGTAATACATGGAAGAAATGAAGCCAATTGAAAAAGGACCGAGGGATACAAAAGTTACAAAGGCAAGAGCGCTGCCTACGTACACGCTGCAGTGCAAGAACGAAGAATCGGCAACGCTATGCAGCAGCAACATGGGGACACCAGAACCTGCACACAAAAAGCAACACAGGGCGAGTCTGTGCCACCTGCACAAAAAAAAAACACACTTGAGCCTATACTTCCAGTACGCAATTAAAAAAAAAACATTCCTATTTCCCTGTCAGATGTAATGTGTCGCATGGATATCAGTTTCATTGTAGGGTTGCGTTCACAAGGCCATTTTGGCCATCAAACAAGAGGTGTCAGTGAGTTTCATCACATATCCATGACTAACACGCGCTGCACTACTATTAATATGAATAACGCACGCCATATTAGACGAAGTGCGAGGTCATCGACACCCAAATCGTGCAACTCCTGGGTGGGGGATGGGGGGGGCTGTAAAAACCTTGGCTCCGCTTCGACAAAATGGTTGGAATATACTTTTGACTCCTATTAATAACCGTATTACTACATACTAACCCTAACCTTGACTGCCTGGGAAATTTCTCGGAAAAAAAGACGTAATGAGGAGTTAGAGTGGACTACCAACCATTGTGTCGAAGCTAGATCAAGTCGTAAACACTACTAAGTCGTAAACACTACTGGAACGCGGGGCGGAGGGGGGGGGGTACTCATATCATGCACGGCCGTAGTCGTATGACCATAGACCCTACCAAAAACACAAAAACGTGTACTTGCATGCCCCTCGCCGATCAATCTACGCAGTCAAAAGCTATAAAAATGCAGATTTTGCCTTGCCGTGCTATTTCTCGTGCATAGATATCAGTTTCATTGTAGTGTTGCGTTCACACGGCCATTTTGGCCCTCAAACAAGAGGTGTCAGTGAGTTTCATCACATATCCATGACTAACACGCGCAAGCCATACAGCTGAAGGCACGGTGCTGCACTAAATAACTATCTTACCTGGTATAATACGATACATCACACCAAATGCGAAAATATGTCTGTTGTCGAAGCGCAACTCGAGGGGGGTGATGGGGAGGTACCAATGAACCAACAACTGGCTGAACCACGAACATCTGCATGCCTATCCAGCCATACGCTACAAAGTGCATTCTACTACAACGCCAGCTCTACTTTGTACAACAACGCTACAAAGTGCATTCTACTACAACGCCAGCTCTACTTTGTTTTGACGCTCGTTTCGTGTGGATACCAGTTTCATCTACAACGCCAGCTCTACTTTGTACAACAACGCTACAAAATGCTTTCTACTACAACGCCAGCTCTACTTGGTTTTGACGCTCGTTTCGTGTGGATATCAGTTTCATTGTAGGGTTGCGTTCACGAAGCCATTTTGGCCCTCAAACAAGAGGTGTCAGTGAGTTTCATCATATATCCACGACTACGGCGTGCTGGCCGACTAATACCGTACGATACACACCAAATGCGAAGATGCCTGCTCTGGAATCGTGCAAGTCGATGGGGGGAAGGCGAGACCAAAACCACCTAAAAAAAATGAACTACGAATACTTTCGTCGTACAAAAAAAAGCTATGTAGCCAAACGCTACTATACGCTGTACAACGCCAGATCTACCTTTGCCTTAACGTTTCTCACGCGTGGATATCAGTTTCTTCGTAAAGTTGCGTTCATGAAGCCATTTTGGCCCTCAAACAAGAGGTGTCAGTGAGTTTCATCAAGTATCCACGACGATATCTATATACGTCCGACTTTTCAACACACCCCATCGCTTACATCCTCTAGCCTGCTATCGCTTCCTTAAACGGCCAGCATCAAGACATAAGTCCTCAAACAAGAGGTGCTATGTGATTTTCGTCAACTTCCCACGTTACGTCCGACTGTCAACACCCCCTACCCCCTAGCCTGGAGCAGCCTCTTTCAACGGTCAGCAATCACCGTGGCCTCCAACGGCGCAGCCCGAACACAGTCAACAGTAAGTCTTCCTACTCTCCTACAACTTAATACAATATTGAAAAGCAAGGCAAGCCAAAAACTAGTCCATGCCAAGCCTAAGCCCTCCTACTCTCCTGCAACACAATACCAAGCAGAGCACGGCATTCACAACGGAACAAATCGCGAGTTTTTCTTTTTCATATCCATCACAAATAAACCGCAACTACCGATTCCACGCGCACAGCCATCACCGAAGACTCTACTGGCATGTGATGGGACGTCTACAGTTCAACCCTTCCGAAAGTAATCACCCGAACATCTCTACGCAATAACCACGAAAAAAACAAACTTGCACAGCAGTATCGGTGCTTTGAACCGTTGCTGTACTTCGTAACGACAATTTACTGCCTGCCTCGGATATCTGTTCATTTGTAAGGTTGCGTTCATGAGGTCGTTTTGACCCTCAAACAAGAGGTGTCAGATCTCTATTGAGTATCATCAACTATCCGTGGGGGGCATCCAATCTTGGGAAAAAAATGCTCGTTCCGATCCTACTAACCAACTACACAGCAAAATCCACTCTGTAGTATATACCAAGTATGATGCATCATGCTAACCAATGTTGGTCAAAATATGCAGTAGCCCAACCAATGTTCCTAAGCCTGTCAAAATCTACAAACTCCTTGACCGCAATCCCACATTCAGGAAGCAAACCTACCTACCAAGTAGAAAAACCAACACCAAGCTAAAAATATAAATATATCCCAACGCACGTATTTAGTGTCGTTGGAAAGACGCATGTTTTCGCCTTCTCACAAGGGCTGCCAGATCCCTCCAAACCATCATCAAGCATCCCCCCCTCCCCCCCAAAAAAGCACAGCAGTAGTCAGGGCGGCCAACACACAGGGAGTCCGACTACGACACGATGCAAAACAGGGCTACCACAGGACACTAGTTCTACGCAAAACCAACCCAATTGAATGAGGATGGTGGGGAGTAAAACAACAAAACCTCAAATCGGCAACGACCGACGATGGAAGTAAACGGAAAGCATTTTCTCACCCCACGTGCAAGCAGTAGGTTGGTTGTTGACCAACGTCTCCGCGTCCAATTTCGGCAAGGGGCAAAACAAAGCCATAACACAGTCCCACACAAAAACCAGCGAACACAATTTGGTGACGATGACGGGGGAGTGCATTAACAAACAAAAAAAAACTGCCAGAGGATGGGACAACGGAAAGCAGTTCTCACCCCACGTGCAGGCAAGAGGTTGTTGACCCACTTCTCCGTGTCGTGGAGCGGCATGTCGAACCGCGGCGAGATCACGCCGCACTTGTTGATGCGACCGGTCAGCTGAACAACATACATCGCAGCACCAAAAGTTCAAACCAGATGAGACAAGACAAGAGGGAAAACCGTCAGACTATTTCGGTAATACAAACGTTGTGAGGTTGTGACCGGGGCGAGGCAGCGTGGTAGCGCTGCCATGCTGTCAAGTTATTCCGCCGGGTAACTCGAGTTTGACTGGACTGGCGCATCTGCAGCACATGCACGCACACACGAGCGATACAAGCCTGCCGTATACTACTCGAGAGATTACTAAATCCAACGGCCAAGTATAATGCGGTTGACGTGTTCCCGGCCTCGTTTACTCGTCTCAACAGCTACAAGGCACGCTCTTTAACCCCTTCTGAACCGGAAACAGTTTTTGGGGACAAAACTACTTGGAAATAGTGTGAGATACTTTTTTGGGGTAGTAAAAGGGTGTAACAGCGCGTTCAACACGAAACCGTTCAACACGCACAAAAGGCTAGGATCAGAGCAACCCAGTCACATCAGTACACATTTGGGCACAGCGCTGAGTCCTCCGCAAAATTGAAAGGCCCAAGAAAAAATGGTCAACCTTCGAAAGCACAACCATCCACGAGGGCAGCACATGAAACCACCACTTACAATATCTCTATGGACACGCAGTGCTTGCTTTACGCAAGTGGGCTTGGTGGTTGAAAGTAATCAATAGCCAACAGCCCCTTTAAACCTTAACCTTTAAGCATTGGCAACAGAGTTGATCGATCATTTCAAAGGTAGCTTCGTAAAAAGGGCTGCGTACTTATTTGTAACTTACCTCAACAACGATCTTGCCCGCGCGGTGGTCGTCCACAATCTCGAACTCCCCGATGTAGCCTGTCCAGTCAATATGTCACCAAAGTCAAAAGCAAAAGGCCATCAATGTTTCATCAAAAGCACGGTGAAAGCACGCACTTTACCGTGTAGTGTAAACCTCTCGTGAGATGATGAGCAAGGTACACATTTATTACATTTTAACGGAGAGACGTAAGAAATGACGACCCTGCCCCTTCCAATGCCAGGGAGCGATATCATAGTAGATACCCACCCGAACCAGGTGTGTCCGTTACACGTCGTGAAATAGAGCTCTTGTCAAATCTGACAACAGGATACCGCATACTTCGTGTGATACCAGAGGGAGAGGGGTATACATAGACTCAGATAAACTCATAGGAATCTACAGGTCGGTGTTATACTTTAAGCTCAACGGCGGCAACACCAACCCTAAGTTCTCAGATCGCCTAGACGCCAGTCATGGCCAGTCAGATAGGATCTCGACACAAGAGCCCGCAGCATTCTACCAGGCACGACGTGAAAAGAACAAACACCATACTATACGCACTGCGTTCGGCACGGCCAGGACATATGCACTTGATGGTGATTTAGTCTACTGTACTGCGCGTAGTGGCCAGGGACTTGCTTCTCTTGTGGAGCGCACCGGTTGCTGCAAATGAGGGCGTGACAGGCATCACTCTGCCCGGCAAATCTAAGGACCGTTTGGAATTCATATTAACATCCGAACGGTCCTTACATTTCCGGACAGAGAGGTATGGGGTTTAGGATACAAGGCGACGTGGCTTTTGCCAAAGGCAAGAATATCTCACGACGAGGTCGGGATAAAAGCGAGTCGTCTCAACGGCATCGACACCCAATTGCGCGGCGTCTTGCTTCCTGAATCGTCCGGTGAATTACGCATTGGATTTTGGCAGATAGCCAAACGTCTGACGCTTGGCAACACCTGACTGAGACTTCGTTACGCTAGGAAACCCGCCTTGCTTTTGTATTTGAAGTTTGACGTTGACGACCGACACGTAAAAAAACGCCATCTAACAGTAATGAACATCTGAAAGTTTCGATACCTACCCGAGGGTTTCAAGTTTCAAGTACGTGTACATTTGATACGAATGCCTCATACCGGAAACCCGAGGTGACCCCTTCAAATCAGTACGTACGGCAGCTCAAAGGCAACTAAGTATACAGCAATGCAAACAACGTAATCCGTGTGGGCATTGCAACATTTTAGCCTCGGCGTGGTGTACGCATGGAGCGTGCATGATATGCCCACATCATCCCAAAAACCGTAAAAGAGGGGTTCAAGATGCGGCTATTCAGGGTGGGCTAATGCAATGAGAGTCCCCGTATTTTACCCCGTATGCACGTAACTGTAGATATACCTGGTGTACGTATAATATAATATAATAAGATTCTTGTAGGAAATTAACGTTCTTCAGGGATCTCCCACATTTGTAGGCGTTATTCGTACTTAACCCCTTTAGAGCCGGAAACGGTTTTTGGGGACAAACCTACTTGGAAATAGAGTGGGATACTTTTTGGGGTAGGGGTAAGAAAAGGGTTAAAAGGGATCATCCGGTAGGCGGGCTTTGCGAGATTGGTCGCGGTGGGGCTGGGGCTCACCGTTCTTCTGCATAACCTGCAGGAACTTCACCACCACCTTGGAGCAAGGGCGGATGAGCACCTGCCGCTTTCCGCGCTTCTCCGCGTTGGAGATGGTCTTCAGAGTGTCCGCAAGCACACCCATGCGCACCATCTGTGACCGAAACAGACAAAAGACAAGAAAAAGAGACAAACGCAATTTGTTTTAGCACACCCATGCGCACTCACCATCTGGCCACAACAGACACAATACAAGACAAAAGACAAACGTAATTTGTTACGCCTGAACTCGCAGTGTGGCTGAATCTGAGAGTATCGATAGTATCTGAGGATTCACACTCTTCAAAACAGAATCTGATTTGAAAACGCTTGCGAAGACCCAAACCACAAAATTCGGACGAAGAAAATGCAGCCACCAATCACACAACAAGACAGCAACTAACGAAAATGGAAAATACAAAATGTCAACGAACGGAACGGCTTGGTTCGATTTGAGAAAAATGGAGAGGGCATGAGGCTGCGGCGATGGCTGCTGCTCCTGCTGCTGCTGACTGCTGCTGCTGCTGCTGCTGCTGCTGCTGCTGTATCCTCCGTGTGCTCTATAGCAGAGTTATGCGAAGGGTGCCAAACGTATCGACACTACAGGGGCGCGTTGTGGGGTGCGTGCGTGG